>NCQV01097742.1:4533-17228 GCA_002740545.1 Lophocereus schottii
GGGATCCCTCAGGGTCTAGCTGGCAGAGTCCTTCAGTTTGCATGCATAAAGTCCAGTAGAGAGTCAAAATAAAAAAGGGTAAATTTGGGTCTATTAAGCACCTAGTCGGGATCCAATTAGGTTAGTTCTCTATATGCATTCATGGCATAAAACTGAAATTCTAGGCTCTTAGTCTTAGAGTCAGGTTCATAAGTCAGTGTCATGTGGGGTCATTAATAAAAAGCACCAATACGAGCTAGTCCTAAGCACTTTATGCTGTCAACCCGAACCGAGAAGGAAAAGAAAGTATATGAGTGAAGTCCACAAATCGGGAGACTTCTATCATGATAGCAATCCAAGGGAACTCCGCCTACTAGGTTAAGGATGAAGTCCAAGTCTAAGTCCATCACAACACCAATTCCGATGGCTGGGAGTGACAATGAGATAGCCCCAATTTTGAAGATGCTCGAAAAAATGTAAGTGACAAAAGGATAGAGGCCATGGCTGCTATACTCCAAAATTGTAACAAAGAACATCACGACAAGGACACTGATTATAAGAAGGATGGAGATGAAAATATGGAAACTGTGAAAAGGGGAGAAGAGGAGGAAAAACTACGTTCCTCCTGTGAAATTGCGTGCGTATTGTATAAAACAATTATTGAAAGAATCCTCTATGTTTAATAGCCACTTTAATGATTATGCTAGATTCACTGCCATCTCGAAAGGGCAATTACCTCGTAAGGTCACTATACCGAATATAAAATTTCATGGAGCTGAAAACCCTAATAACCATGTGAGGAACTTTGTCAGTGCCATGACCTTCTAAAGGATGATGAAGATATCTTTCACCTCATATTTCCCTGGACATTTTAGAAAGATGTCATGAGGTGGTACAATACTGTGGACCCATGAAAGATCATGAACTAGAAGGATTTATGCAGAGACTTTTCACACTAGTATTCATAAAATATTGATTTTTCAATCACTCTTTGGGACTTAGAGCTCCTTAAGCAAGAGGAAAGAGAAGGCTTCTTTAAATATCTTGCTAGATGGAGGGCAAAGGCCGCCTATATGGTGGACCGGTGCTCAAAAGCCAACAAGGTGAGATTATTCATTAGGAATATATAACCAATGTACAAGTAACACCTGAGGTTCACTTCCTTTAAAAATTTCTCCACATTGATGAATGTAGGGAGGTTAGTGGAATAGGAGCTAGCTAGGGAAACACTAGCTAAAACTGGTTAGATAAGCAACCACTAGAATAAAGATAAGAAAGCTAGTGGTTCATCCAATAGAGAAGTGCACGCGACAAACCGCTACATGGAGTACAGTCCCTTCGAAACTACCTACGCTCAGGGCTTGGAACGATTGCTGGATAAGGGAAAGATTGATTTCTCTGAAATTAAACCAAATTCTAAAGCAACAGGGCAGTAATCCCAACAAGCACTGTAAGTATCATTAGGCTAGAGCCCATGCCACTGATGACTGTTGGGCCCTTAAGAGTATATTAGAGTGAATGTTCAAGTCAGGGCAACTACCTCTGCCTGAGGCTACTCAAAAGCCCAACAACAATAAGAATCCACTTGGAAACCATGAAAGCACTTTCACTATTAATAGTAGTCCCAAGGATGATCGGGACCCTTCAAGGTATATGCAGAGTATTAGTGCACCATAACTCCAGGTCTATTTCTCAGCACAATAGTTAGAAGTCTACGACCTATAGGAGAGTGATAAAGAAGATGTGTATAAAGTCCAAGAAGGGATATGGTTTGATGAGGAAAGCAATGAAGACTTTTGGGGAGAAAATGAAAAAGAGGACTCCCCTAGAATAAGGACAAGGCAAAGGTCTAACATCTTATAAAAACTGGACGATACCAAGAAAAATATGGTCCACAGCAGAGAAAGAAAAAGTATGGAAATTAAAGAAGATAACCATATGCTAAAACAGCTGAGGAAACCTAAGGCTGACATAATAATCTAACATCTTATAATGGCATCACAAAAGTACAGGTAACTGTCAATTGAAGAGTTAAACGCGATAGATGTTTCACTTGACATGACACCTGAAAAGATGATAGCCTCAATGAGGTAAATCATCCGTGGGCAGGCACGACCCATAATGATGCCTTATACTTAACCATGACTTCCCTTCACAAACATATACCTTTATCTCTTGCAGACAACAGGTTGGCCATGAATGTCTTCCCATGAGAACCACAAAGAGATTAGGAATCAAGGACAGTCAGCTTTCAACCCCTTTGATACGTCTTCGACCACATGATAGCTCTAAGACACTTGTTCTGGATATCAACTTCCTCCTCATTCATGTAGGTCGCATTGAAAGGAATACAGAATTTCAGGTGCTGGACATCCCCATTACTTTTAATATGATCTTAGAACGCTTGTGGCTCCATGAGCATCAAGCGGTCCCTTCCATGCTGCATCATAAAATTAAATGTTGGGAAGGGGGGAAGTGGTAACCATCGCAGGCAATAGTCTGTGTGCCACTATCACCAGCGAAGAGGCAGTACTAGAACTAAAGCATAACCAAACTGATGAGGACCTCTACAATTTCAAAATCACAGCAGTCTTGGAAAAGGATCAAGGTCTCTTTGACTTTGATCCTTACTCAAACTTGAATGTAAACACCATCCATAAAAATGAGGATATTTTCTAGGATTGCCCTTGGGCCAAAAAGCACAAGGTTGGACCACCTTTCCCTTCACCGAACAAGAAAATCATAAGTTTAGGCTAGGGAACTAACCCACTCCTAAAGAAGTGGCTAAGGCTCAACGGAAGAAGGAAGCACGAAAAATGCCAATCAAGAAAGGATACTGGAAGGATTATACTATAACGTCATATCCACATACTCTAAATGGATACTTCCTATGCCAAGGAGATAATTTCCCCTTTCAAGGTTTCCCTGAACCCCCCTTTACAAAGGAGAAGAGAATCTAGGTCCTAGGATTAGAAGTCTTCAGCGATTGTCAATTGCTTAAGGATGAGGCACTTACCTGGATAGACAAAGACTAATCCACACCATATTGGATTGATCGAGCTCAAAACAACGTCTTTGGCATGCTATTTGGGCAAGAGTATAGAAAGAGGGAAAATCTCATTAGCGCCTTATCTCTTGCTATGGCCAACCCTTGTTTCGACCTTACTAAATTCATCATTGAGGTCAGCACAGAGAACTGCACACAAGTGACCTGGAAGGTCGAGGAGGAAGGAAAAGTCTTCACAATAGCTTTAGGAGAGTCTAGTATATGGGTTAAGATAGAGTCTAAGAGTCAGTCCTCTATTTGTGCCATTTCTGCATTAGATGTACTCATTTTCAATTTCAATAAGATGAACTCTTTTACTTATGACTGGTCTCATTCCTTCCCGTTTTAATGCTTTGCCTGTAATAAAGATGAGAACGAAGAAATAATCCCAAAAGACTTAATTGAAGCAATGGAAGATAATAAAGATTGAACTTCCATAATTGAGGATACTATAATAATTAACTTGGGGATAACTAAAGAACCTCAAGAAACTAAAAGTAAAAAAATCCGTATCCCCTAAAAAGTAGGAAGAATTCATTTGCACTTAAGAGAGTTCATAGGTATGTTTGCTTGGTCCTACAAAGACATGCAAGACATAGATTGGGATATTGCTAAACATAAGATTCCCCTCTATCTAGTTTCTAAGCCCGTAAAACAGAAACTCCACAGAACACAGCTAGAATTGGCTCTCAAGATAAAGGAAGAAGTCTAGAAATAGATGCTGGCTTTATCAAAGTTGCGCAACACCCTCAGTGGGTGACTAACATAGTTCTAGTCACTAAAAAGGACGGAAGGGATGAATGTGTGTAGATTTTAGGGATCTCAGCAAGGCAAATCCAAAGGATGAATTTCCTTTGCCATATATAGACTTTGTGGTTGATAACATCACTGGTTATGCTCCCTTGTCATTTAGGGAAGGGTATACAAGAGATAATTAGATCAAAAGGATGACATGAAAAAGACTACCTTTATTTTCCTATACTGTGATGCCATTTAGTTGAAAAATGTCGGGACAACATATCAGAGAACTACCAACTACACTATTACATGATCTAATGCATAAAGAAGCAAAGCTATATGTAAATGACATGATCATAATATCCAAGGAAAGAGCAAGCCATGTCCCAACCCAACGGAAGTTCTTTATGAGATTAAGGAAGCATCACATATAAGTGGACCCACAAAAATGCGCATTCAGGGTCACCTTTAGCAAACTAGTAGGATACGTGGTTAGCCTAAGGGAAATCGAGGTTGATCCCTCAAAAATCAAAGTTGTCCAAGAGATTGCACCTCGCATGTCCAAAAAGGAATTATAAGGATTTTCAGGGCATCTGCAATATATTAGCTTCTTTATATCCATATTAACCATGGTATGTGAGCCCAATTTGAAGAAATTAAAGAAGGGGCTCTATAATGGGATGAAGACTGCCAAGAAGCATTCAACGATAATAGGGAATACACCTCTCACCTACCAATGCTGGTTCCTCCAAAGTCTAGAATCCCTCCAGAGCCCAGTATCGCTCTTACCTTATACCTCACAACTAGTGCAATAGCAATGGGTGCCATGTTTGCATAAAAAAATTAAGGGAGAAGAAAAATCAATCTACTATTTGAGTAAGAATTTTCTTGAATATGAAACTTGATATTCTCCCTACAATTGCCTTACTATGTGCATCTAAGAAGCTTAGGCACTATACGTTAACCGGTATAATACATGTGGTAGCGTCTATAGACCTATAAAATACTTACTACAACCTCATGTGATCGCCGAAAAGATGGTTAGGTGGATGGTTATATTATCAGAGTTTGGCCTTCACTACCTCTCATAAAAAGCGATCAAGGGAAGAGTTGTGTCTAATTTCTTAATAGATCTGCCAACAGAGGATCAAGAAGAAGACACCTTCAACTTTCCTAATAAAGGGATTCTTTAAGTAGACGAGGACACATGGACGATGTACTTCAACTAGGCACCAAACCACAAGGAATTCACAGCAGGCATGCTTCTTGTGTCTCTCAAAGGGGCACACACTACAATCTCTGTCAAACTAGACTTTGGCATCACCAAGAATGTTGCTGAGTACAAGGCTTGTATCATTGGGTTGCAAGTTGTCATCAAAAAGGTGTAAAGGATATAAGAGTGTATGGTGATTCCAACCTTATAAGTAACCAAATATCTTAAAGGTAGAAGGTGAGGAGTGATTTCTTAGCACCATACCAAGCCTATCTGGTTAGACTTATGAAGAACTTTACCCATATCACATATACCGACTTCCCCTATGAGGAGAATCAGTTTGCGGATGCCCTAGAAAAGTTAGCGTCGATGATCAATATCCCAAGTGACATCCATTCTATGCCATTAATAGTGGAAACTAGGGACAAACCCGTACATTATTGTACATTAGAAGCATGTGATCTCAATCTCGATACCTGGTATTATGACAGCCACCAATACCTCACAAAAGGGGAATACCCACTTGGATCCTCCCTGAGGGCCCAACGTATGTTGCAGATGTTGGCCTTATAGCACTTTGAGGATAAAGGCAAGTTGTATAAAAGTACCGGCATGGGTATTAACTTGCTCTTGTAACCCATGAGGAGGCTCGTGAGATAATGAAAAAAGTCCATGGAGGAAAGTGTGGACTGCACATGAATGGTCACATGTTAGCAAAGAAGGTCCAATGGATGGGAGACTATGATCCACTATGAAGGCTGATTGTTATGCATATGTAAGAAGATGCCACAAATGTCAAATATATGCAAACTTAAAGTATCAAAACACCCTCTTTCCTTTTGACATTAATCTCTCTATGACCCTTTTCAATATAGGAAATTGACATCATCAAAACAATAACCCCTAAGGGAACTGGAGGGCATGAATATGTGCTTGCAGCAATCGACTACTTCATAAAATGGGTGAAGGCAGCATAGCATACCAAAATTACTTCGAAAAATCTGGCGAAATTCATCACTCACAAATCGTATGTCAATATAAGGTGGTGTATGAACTAGTAAGCAGTCAGGGAAGTCATATTAAGAAAGAAGTAGCTAGCTTACTGGAGAAGTATAAAATCCAACACCACTAATCTTCCCCCTATCGACCCTAGATAAATGGAGCCGTCGAAGTAGCCAATAGGAACGTACAAAGGATAATTGAAAAAATGGATGAGAACTATAAAAACTGGTTAGACAAGTTGCCATCTATGCTATGTGAGTATCGAACCTCAATTCAATCTTTGACAAGAGCAACCCTTATTCCCTATTATACAGGATGGACGTGGTACTCTCAATTAAAATAGTGAGGCCCTCACTAAGGGTAATAGCAAAAAGCCAAATTCTGGAATTAGAATGGGTAAGAGCTCAATATGAAGAGTTAGTAATGATGGATGAAAGGAGACTATAGGCCTTGCATAATATTCAATTATAATAAGCCCAGATCTCAAGAGCCAAGAAAAAGGTGAGGTCTAAAGACCAGTAAGGGGGAGATATGGTACTAAAACAAATCAGGGCTCCCGTACAGGATCCTAGAGGTAAGTTTTAGCCTAATTGGATAGTTTCATTCATAATTAAAGCCATTCTGCCAAAAACAGCAGTAAAATTGGCAACTCTGGATGGAGAAGAGTATGATTAGTACAGCAACTGCAACCAATTAAAAAAGTATTATGCCTAAGAAGCTTGTAAGAAAGCCTACAATATGTTGCTCATAAGGTTGGTCTCTTATAGCCCATAATAGGCTCAAAAGCCACATGCTAGGCCCAAATAACATGAACTATGATGGCCTGATTTGGTAATGCTGATACATAAGAAGCCAATTAGTTTAGTCTAATTAATTACTACATATATTCCTGTCCCTTTTCTTCCATTCTTTAACTAAAAAAAGGAGCTAAAAGAAAAAGAAAGGAAAAAAAGGATCATGGGCAGGCTAGTGCAGGCGAAGCAGCATACCCAAAACCAAGTTGAGCCCACAATAAGGGGAACCCTCATAGGTTCTACAATGACTCGGGCTACTGAACGAAAAAAAGAGGAAAAGGAGTAAGTGTGGGGCAGAAAAATAGAAATAAAAGCAGTAAAAAAAAATTGAGCATAATACTTTTATTTCGTCTTAAAAAATACCAAAGCATATAACTTTAAGATGTATTAAAACATTAGCAAAACTATGGGAATTTCTCTTATGGGAGCGAAGATCCTTAACCCTTTTCTTGCCAATCTAAGACGAGTCCCCAGCTTTCGAACCCATAATGTCCTCTTTCTCTCGAAACATCTTCTTATTCGCTGCATTGCGCTTAGTCATCCACTCTACGTAAAATTGGAAATCGTTGCTGGAATGAGAGACCCTAACATATTAAGTGGGCAACACAATTAGTACTCCATCCAACAGTGTACACAGGTAACATTATTCGCCCAACTCTTTGGGGGGACATAGCCTAATTTTGGAATGGTCTGTTGAAGATGACATTGACTTCTTAAAAGCCGCACAGGGAAGAAATAGGTCCCTTTGTACAAATAACAAGTCCTATGTAGACGCTACGTTTTCCATGCATCACAACCTGATAAATATTCCATAATTGAACAGTCCAATGAATGGGTGGAGACTTCTAAAAAAACTTAACCCAATCCACTACTGACTTGTCCACGAAGAGTCTTTTCACTAGCAGAAATGCGCCACAAGATAGGAATCAACATTCTAAGGAACAAAATCAGTCTCAAATGTTCCAACAGTCAGATCTACCTAAGAAAAGAGAGAGAGAAGAGCAAAAAAAAGTCAATACTGACTTCAAAAACCCACCCACATGACTAGAGCTAAAAACAAAGAAAAGACAGAGAAATAAAAGAGGAAAGGGAAATAACGAAGCAGGCCTGGGTCCAACCAGAGCCCAGCTAGGCTCCTTGCTAACTGGAACCACATTAGGTTAGAAAGCAAAAGAGATGGCCTATTGGGCCGCTGGTCATTACCTGGAGTAGCAGGGAACTTCCCGAGAAAAATTGGTTGGGATGGTGGCATAGAAGGTCCAAATAGAGGAAGGTTATTGCAAGCATAAGAGGTACGAGTGTGTTCCCGTAATGAATGCCATTCGCCACCATAGGAAGTGTACCGGGGCCTCTGCAATTAGAACCCCCTACGAATAGGTAAGTGCCTAAAAGACAAAGTGTTATGGCACGATGCCTATATAGAGCTTCTGAAGCATAACCCCACTCTTTTATAAAGTGATCAATTAGTGATATAAAATCTATTTCCTTATCAATTATGATAGAAGACACATTGTCTGACCCTAATCCTAAAAGGCAACAATATTGAGCAGATAAGTGTTTTGAGGATGCAGGAACGATGGAAGGGAAATAAAAAGAAAATCCTAAGATTATGCTAAACTTCTCAGCTGAAGGGCACAACTCGTGAGGTTCGAACCTAAGGACTTGGAGCTCTGGGTCCCAAAAGGTCATGATGACTCTAAGCAAATTCTAATAAATTTTAGCCTGACGCAAGCTACAGAGGGTGTTCAGCCCAACGTTTTTAGTTCATACTTATCTTAGAATCAAGAGCAAGTAACCAGAATGACAAGTTGTTCTCAAAAGGCATGGTGTTTCTTTAGACACATAGACATAATTGATGTGCAAAACATTAGACTCATGTAGATTTTATAGCATGGCAAACTGAAGCCCAGTTAGATTTGGACTAGGGAGCCCACCCGGGTTCTTTAGATAATCTAGGCTTCCATAGCATTTTAAAAAGGATGTCGAGCCAATTTCATACTGAATTGGACACTCAGAGATTCACAGAGAACCTAGCAGGGTTCTTGGAGTCCATTGAATTATGTGAATTTCTATTTTCCTATTTTACTTTTCCCTTGATCATTTTATGTATGGACGATTTATTGCTCAGGACCACTAAAGCTCTTCACACTTATGGTTATTTTTCATTTCTTTGATCTTTTTTTTTTTGTGGGAAGTGGGGGCTAGATTTGGCATTTTGTTGAGTTTTGTGTCTTGTATAAAAAAGTCCAAATGCATTCATAATAAGTTACATTACAAAGCATGACAACATCATACATAAGACCGATAGGATAACCATATTTATCATGCTGAAACCCATTATTACTTCTACTAAAGAAGAAGTCAGCATAACATGACATAACACCAGAATCAATTAAAGACTAGCTCGTACCTATATCAGGATGAAAACTACCCCAATAGGCCCAAGAGTCCTGAGAAGGCTCGCTGTTCATGGTTCCAAATGACCAATAGTCGCATAAGGTTTGGGGAATCGGTGGTTCCCTAAAACAAAAGCAGCAGTATAAGTAGGCCACTGGTTAGACTTTGGGGTGATATTCTCTCACCCAAATACCAAACGAAGTAGAAAGGCCCCTCCAACAGAAGTCATCTTTGAGTGCAATATTGGGCCGCCTCAATATCAAGAGGGATCGTGTGAGCACCCCATGGGCGGAAGTTAGCCTACAAAACAACAATATCATGACAGAGTGTGAAGAATGATAAGCAAAAATAACTATCATATTGTGGTATATAGCTATTTATAGCCCTCTTAAGGCATTGCAAGCTTCCTAATCGAAACTCCGATTGAGTTTGATTATCTTTGGTCTATAAAAGTTTCACCGAAACATGGTTAGGTTCCTGAGATCCAGGTGACAACTCTGGGAAATATTCATTAAACCAAAGCTGCAAAAGAAAAAGCAAAATAATGATGTGAGTTCCTAACATCAAAAGTGGAGAAAAAGTTATGGTTATTGCCTCAATCACCCTGTACAAGCCACTGAGAGGCAAACTAGAGTTCTTCTCACCTTGGCTAATGTTGGTCTTATGAATCCTGCTCCGCATACCTCGAATAAGAATGGCATATGCAGCCACTCCCTAGTTCAGGTATCGAACTCTATCTAAGTCAGCTAGGTTAACCAAATAATAAAAGTAACAATGGCAACCTAGTTCAGCAAAAGCGGTAGTGCTAACGAGCAGACCTAAAATACTCCAGGATTGTTGGTCAGGCATGTCGGTGGCCTAGCCAACATTACTCACATTAGTAAAAAGAGGATAGTATAGGGAAAGCTACTACCAACAGGTATTTTTCCTTTGACTGGCCAAAAATCTCAAAAAGACATGCTTGATCATGATGAAAAACTTCTTGGTATACTAAGGGATCACCAGAAAACTCAAGACCTATTGATACAGCAAAATAAAAGGGGTAATAGTCATGTTCCCAAAAGGAAAATGAAGGGTATTAGTGGTATCCCAAAATCTTTTGGAAATCCCACAAGTGACGTAGGGATCAGTTAGTTGGGATATCCCGTCTAAAGCTACGTAGAAAGGTCCAAAGCCTGCGTTCTCTAAAACAGTTTGAACTTGGACCTCTCTACATCTAAGGTCAGTTATAATGGGTATCCCTCTATCCTTGATAGGGTTATCCTGAAAAGAGAAGGAAAAATTAGACAAAGAAAGAGGAAAGGAAAAGAACACAACAAAGGAGAACATTTATCTTGTTGGCATTCAATCTCCACAAGGAGATTAGCTCCATCCCAAGCCTCGATAGGGCTCCACTTTATTGCAATGAAGTAATCTTACACAAGCCTCTCTTAACAAGATTGGCGAGGAGGATTAGCTCTTCTTGAACTCATACTTGAAAGAACTTACAAGAAATGAAAAAAAAAAAAAGAGAGAGAAAGCAAAGTGAAGTGAGAAAGAAAGCAGAAGCATGGTTTTGGTGTGGCTTGAACACTCTACAAGCAAACCTATTTATAGGTAAAATAAGAAAGGAAGAAGCCAAGGGAGGACCCGACATGGTTTCCCACAAGTCACATGCATGTATTCCTTCACTATAGGTTAAAGTGCAAATAAATAAAGTAGAAAAAAGGGGGGTGCTAAGCATGAGAACTTAGCTGGGTTCTGCATGCCTCACATGATCACATTCTCTCTACAAAACACCCAAGCAAAAAGAAAATAAAAACAAACAAAGAAGACGAGCTGTGGGGACCCGGGCGGGATCTCTATGTACATGGGAATGCACAAGCATCAAAAATTATGAAAGCATGCAAACAAAAGAAAGAAAGCAAAAGTAAAGAAAGTGGTCAAGAGAGGACGCGGTTGGTTCCCTATTACCACATGCTTATGTTTCGCTTGAAAATTGCAAAAGAAGAAGATGCCAAAGCCAAATAGATTTGTGGGGGATTATATATACATGAGTATCTAAGGCAAGGCATGCAATTTTAAGAGGAAAGAATGAAAGTATTTCAAAATATTCAATGAAGAAGCCAATGGATAACCCACACTAATGGCATTCGAAGTGTGCATACAAAAGAATAGAATGCTTACGCAGGTATTAATTAAAATTAGCAAACCAAACATTTCACCGAAGAAAATGGCTTGATTGGAAAAACATCTGCGTACTCCAACATTACAGAGAAAATGAGCAAAAGTCACAAGTTCACCTGACCAACAAGAAGGTTCGCTGCTCTAGCGACATAGGAAGATAAGTTTGTTTGACTAGTAAGAAGGTCCGTTGCTCTAGTAGCATAGGAAGATTAAGTTTGCTTGACTAGCGAGAGGGTCCACTGCTCCAGCGACCCAGGAAGATAAGTTCGCCTGAGCAGTAAGAAGGTCCACTACTCTAGCAACATAGAAAGATAAGTTCGCTTGATCAGCAAGAAGGTCTGTTACTCTGGTGACAAAGAAGTTCACTAATCCACCAAGCCAAGGATAAAAGACATTAGACACCATCATAATGAAAATAGATATGCGCCAAGTTATAGGATCCTCAACAATCAAACACAGATTCTACATCCTCATAGCAAGATAGGAAATTACAGGAAGCAACTACTTACTTTGACCATCGCCGTGCCCCGGCTCGGCTAAAGTGGGGGCTAACTGTAGATGCCTAAAATACCATTCTATTTTAATAAGCCTGATGATGAAATTAATAGCCTAATTTGAATATTTAAGTCTGACAGATTGGTAGTCTAAAAATGAGTAAACAGGAAAAGTAGAACATGCTAAAATGCAGGGAAAACTGGCCCAATGGGCTAGTTTCCATATAAACACAGTCAAGTTCTCCAGAGCTGGAACCCACCTGAGTTCTTCCCTTCTTTTGGCCAAGACCCACTCTTACTTGGTCGAGTCAGACAAGATTCAATGGGAATTAAAGTTTTGGGCCTAATTAAATTAATTATTGTTAATTAATTAGAGTTCCAATCTACAAAGAAAGTTTGAAATCCAACTGGAATAGGATTGCGTTTTCTTCCATAGTCTGATTCACATAGCATCCTCAACAATTATGAAAAGGGGGCTGACCCCTTGGTTGGGGAGAGGTGGAAAAATCATTAAGAATGGTATAGCTAGAAAAAGATAAAGTTGAGATCTTTCTTCTAAAAAAGAGAGATAGCGCTGAAAGAGAGTAATTACTTCTATTCCATAAATTGCATTCTATTAGTTTCCTAATGGATTCAGGTAGGGTTATCTTGATGGCATACTTTATAAATTTCTCCCCTTTTCTCTTTATTACTTTGCATGGAATTTAGTGGATTACGATGTGGCAAAGATGTAATCTTTAAGATAATTTCATCCCCACCCGTTGTAATATTTTGAACAATTTTGCTTTTTTGCCTATTTTGAATGGCACTATGCCTTCACTATGTGAATGACTCTAATGCTTTGTATGGATTTGTACTAGTATAAT
>NCQV01097751.1:2526-17554 GCA_002740545.1 Lophocereus schottii
AAACATCCCAAAAGCTTCCGTCTTCCTCTGCGATCCTCTTTCAATGTAAAATTTGTTGTTTATCATGGCTTGGATTAGACTTATGATTAGGGTTAGTGGGAGAATAGAAAGGACATTGTATGCATCCACCATTAAGGATTCAGGATGCAGTTGATCCTAGTTAAGACCAAGCACGCAGTGAATTACCGATTCTGCTCTGGCTAGAGTGTAGGTTTACTTTACAAAATTTATGGTAATTTTTGGACCTTCTAAAAATCTTGAAAATTTTATGGCTGATAGATCTATGTGTCCTCTGACCCCAAAGTTGTGAATCATGAATATTGGGTTTACAATCAGGGAGCTATAGCTAAACTATGAGGACTGTACAATTCAAACCTGCACTAGGACAGTCTAGGGTTTTGGCTAAATTTGAATTAGTTAAACCTAGACTCTATTAATTTCCCTAAGATAAAAGTCATAGTACATGAGTGGAATGTTCTAGAATGGTCTAAATCTCCGAAATCTCATGTTAGGAGCAGACATTGTAGCCTTGTAAGTTGAGTGCATAATCTGACCATATTTTGGGCATTGCATAGAGAGTCTACCAGTGTTAGTGGTGACCTAAAAGTAATTTTAAGAGCCTAACCTAGTAGCTAGGAATAAAAAGGGAGTTTAGTAAATTAATGGGCTATAATTTATCATGTGAAATGTCGGGCTAAGGTTTAAGACTAACAGAAACTATTTTAGGGATTTGCATAGGCCTAAGTTAGAACGTTGAGATCAAGCATTGGCATCGCTCCCAAACAGGTAATGATCATGCCCTAACTCCCCCAAGCACCCCTCTAAAAATGTACTTTGTGTGTGAACTTTAGAACTAATTTCAAATGATGTTTGGGGGATTTTCTTAAATAAATTGGTGATGAGATTTTTGATTATCACAGAAATTGTTGTGAAATTTGGGAATTGCATGAACATATCCTTAAAATGTTTTGTTGCAAACATATCTTAGAACACTTTGGGAATATATTGGGCCCGGATGGGCTATGTACCAGTTGAATATGGACCCTACTTTTCAGTATAAGAATCTAATGAATGATTAGGCGAGACTAGGGAGGTTTGCTCCAATTTATAAGAAGGCCCTTATCCTTCCTTGAGTGTATTTGCACGCATGGTTAGTGACTATGTGCCACCTTGTGGGTGGACGTGGGCCAAGTTACTGGTAACCGTCCAATTTCATGGTAGGTCATGATATGGAAAAACGGCTGAATTAAAACCAAGTGCATGTCATTATACCTAGCAAGGTCGCTCGCCCCTTTTGATTTTGCGAGTAAACTAAGTGGGATTTGGATGAATTTGTACCTTGTGCTGATAATGGTTAGGTGCCATCACAAAATATTTGAATTGCTTGTGTTTCCCCCAACCGTAAATTGTTTGAAACGAATTTGAGTTTGTATTTTCACTGTTAGGGGTGGTTGTTACTGAGTTCACGTCATTCTTTTACAATGCTTTTGCTTTTAGGTGAAGGTCATGAGCATGAGGAAGGGACATCCGTATAGAACAAGGGCATTGTCGTATGACTCATTTATGGTGATTAAGATGGAGTTTATCATAGAATGAACTTATTTTAGAATTGACATCTCATGTAGTTGTAACTAGATTGAAATTGTGTGAGACTTAGCAGTAAATTAGCCACTAAAGGACCTTCGTATGATACTCAGCCTTGTATTTCCTAATGGGAATATGGAGGTAACACCGCTATAGGTTATCTGCTACCAGGTAGGTTAAATATTATAATTAGTTGAAATTAAAATTTCAAGGTGTTACATATGATATGCAGGGGCACACATCTATGCTCAAATGGTAGTTGAGCATGCTAATGCCTTGCATAGTTTCAACCTACCACTAAAGAACAATCCATATTCTAATACTTACAACCCTGGATGGAAGAAGCACCCAAATCTTTCTTATAAGAATTCTTACCATCAACTTCAAAGTTCTATATGGCCACCTAAATTCTAACACTGAGCTCCCCATAATCCACAACCTCAACCCCCTCAGTAGAAGTCAAACCTGAATCTTCTTATGGAGAGGTTTATTTAGACCTAGACTAAGACTAGTGAGAACCTCAGCAAGCTTAAACATTAATCCATGCCAGTTGGACAGCATGGCTTCCCACTATGAGGACACCTAAATTGTGCAGTTAGCTCTGTAGGTTAGTCACTTGTCCCGACCCCATGGGTATCTACCTGGCCAACCAGAATCGAACCCTCGGGTCATATCAATACAGTTTTATAAAGGGTGAGGAGTTAATAGAGAATCCTATGATGGTACTCCAATGGATAGTTTTAGTTCTTAATTATGCAAGAATAAATGTGATGAAGAAGGAAGAGAGATAGAGTATAGAGGAAAAGAGTACCTAATCATCTCTAGGCAGCCCCTACCAGCAACCTTAACCATTCTCTTTAAGGATGGCATTATGAAAGCTTGAGCACAAATTTATGAGATTCCCAGACATGTTGGGAAAGATTTATGCCAATGTCCTTTCTTGGATGCTCTCAAGGAAGCACCATCTTACTTGACATTCTTAAGGAAGCTTCTTTCTAAGAAAAGCAAGCTTAAGGAGGTCTCGACTTTTCCCGTAGGAGAGCTATGTAACAAAATCCTTCAAAGAAAGTTGTCATCCAAGCTATAGGATCTAGGCAGTTTCTAAATCCCTTTTCAATAGGGAACATGAAGACTGAGAAAGCTCTTTATGATTTGGGAGCTAGTGTGAGATTGATGCCTTTTTCTCTCTATAGGCAGCTTCAACTTTAGGACCTAAAACCTACCAATATGACTATGCGATTGGCAAATCATTTGGTCATATATCCTGTAGGTTTGTAGGAATTGTAGGAGCTATGTATATCGATGAGAACTCGTTGATNAATGCTTAAGTATACATCATTTTAGGGTTATTTTGCCACTATTTTAGGAGAATTATGTTTAAGTCATAATTTATTCTCCTATTCTTGATTTATGCTTGGGGTATGATGGTTTGATGTGTTTCACAAGATTTTATGCCTTTTTACCTAGAATTTGACCCTTATTGGATGTATTTTTACTTTCCCCATGGACACACAAGTGATGCTACACCCGTACAACAAGAAAAGAGTAGAAAATCAGTTCCAGCCAAGACCACGGTCGGACCGTGGTACCTACCACAGACCGTGGTGAAGTGTGAAATTGTTGCCTCTTCCTTTTCCTTCAGTTGTGTGGCTAAAATCATCTGAGTTCTTCTATAGAAACTCGTTTCTCAAGCAGCAAAGGAAATAAGCAAAAACAGAGAGCTTAGATAGCATAGTTTATTTTCTCAAATTTTGTTCCTCTTAGTTAAGATTTTTGTTTGGTTATTGTTTTAGTGAGAAATCTTGAGTGTGAGTGTTTGATTTTGACACAGTTTGAAGCCCTTGGTTGAAAGGCTATCTCACTCAAGCCCTTCCTCTCGGATTTCACCAAAACATTAGTTAGTTGTTTAATCTGTAATCATATGTGAGCAGTTTATTTTGTCTACTGATTTAGTAGTTTATGAAAGTGAAGGTCGGTCATGTTTTAATCTATAAAATTGTGCTTATTTCATACTTAGCTTGATTTTCTTCTATAAAGTGATTATCATGTTGTGAGTGGATTTGTGGCCAACGTTTGCATGCACACTTGAAATAATAGAGTGAAAACTGAAAGGCGACATTTGATTGTTAGACTGCTAGATAAGACTTGACATACCGTCGTCTTAAAAGAGAGATTTGCATGTTGATATAAAGTGTAATCGAAGATATTCAACTTGGATTAAGGCAAATTAGTTTGAAAGAACGGGTTTTACTTAGTTCAGGCAAATTTGGTTGATTTCGAAAGAATAGCCTAAATTTTTGAAGAGATTGCAATTCCTCAAGATTAACCGATTAGAGAGAAGCACATGCTTGTCATTTTGATCCAATCAACATTCATAGCTATATGAATTCCTAGGCATTTTTCCTTAATTGATTTAAAATTAGTGAATTGGAAGTTGTTAAACCGAAGCCCCTTGAATTAGAATTTTACTTAGCACATTTTGATAGACAAAGCTCGATATATCACATTGGTCCCTAAGGAGCGATCTTTTTATCTATACTACAACTACCCGGGTGCTTGCAGTAGTGGTCATGTTTTTGTGCTGTTACTGGAGATCGATCTGTTAACTATTGAGTTAGTCTTACCAAAGTGACTAACTATTGCATTGCTTTTTACTTTCATTTTCCTTTTACTTTTATTTCCCTTTTTTTCTTGTTTGATTACGTTGGTAGTGTTAGTGATAGTGGTTGCAGGAATTTTTCTCATTTATGCAAAGTCCAATTTTGTACGAACCCAATCCCGAGATTGAAAGGACTTTTCACTTAAGGACAAAGAAGTAAAAGACTGAAGAACAAAGATGCGAGGCAAGAAGGAATCCGACAAACATGGTAGGAGGAGAAGGTGACCATAGAAGGACACTTCGAGATTTCGTTACCCCTGGAGTCCAAGGGATCGCCTCAAGCATCACTCCCCCTACTGTTGATACCAACAGTTTCAAGCTGAAATTGGCACTCATCTCCGTGATGCAACAATCCCAGTTTGGAGGAACTCCTTTGAAAGACCTGAATCTACAACTCTCGGCCCTTTTAAAGGTGTACGACATATTGAAGCTTAATGGAGTCTCCACTGATGTCATCTAATTGCATGTATTTCCCTTCTCATTTAGAGATAAACTAAGGGCTTGGTTATACTCTTTGCCATCGGGATGTATTACCACTTGGGATGAGTTAATAAGTGCATTCCTCACTAAGTTTTTCCCTCCGAGTAAAGCAACCAGCTTAAGGAATCAAAATCACCAACTTTACGCAAGAAGATGAAGAGACGCTCTACGAAGCTTGAGAGATGTTTAAAGATTTGCTGCGCTTATGCCCCCATCATGGTCTTTAACGTTGGATGATTATCCAAGCTTTTTATAATGGTATAACCCAACCTATAAGGCCCACTATTGATGCGGTAGCAGGAAGTACCTTGATGAACAAAACTGAGGATGAAGCCTATAACCTAATTAAGGTGATGGCACTTAACAACTTTCAATGGTCTACTGAACGAGGCCAACCCAAATGGGTACGTTAGAGGTAAGCTTGAAGTTAGAGCACTTACTTTGCTTTCTGCTAAAATAGATGCTATGACTCAAAGATTGGACCAAATTGATGTTAATGTTGTGAATTCTAGTGCCCCTTCCCTTCATAAAATTTATGGTTTTATTGAGCATGTGACTTTGAATTGTCAACTTGGGAGCCCTTTTTCCTAGTACCCTAGTCCAGTTAACTATATTCAAAACTTTAACCCGAGATCCGCTAATGACCCTTACACTAGTACCTATAATCTAGGGTGGAAGAATCATCTGAATTTCTCATATATGTTTAATCCAAACCTTCAAATATGCCCCTAATGAATGCTAAAGCACCAGCCAATTTTCAAAGACCTTCTTTCCCTTCTCAACTACCCAAAAGTCCAATTTAAAAGCGATGATGGAAAGTATGCTTACGACAAAACCAATACAGGATGAGTACATTAAGCAATTAGCCTGTAAGGTTGATGTACTTATAACTCACAAAAAGATCTTGGAAGTCCAAATTTCCCAACAAGCTGACTTTTCATCTACAGCCACAGATGGACTTCATAGTAAGCTTGAGCTTGATACTAGGGAGGAATGTAATGCAATGATTTTGGGAGGAGGGAAACAACTCGAGGGTCCTAAGGAGGTTGCCATTGATGACTCTTTACATGATAAGAATAAGCATGTTGAAAATGTCAAGAAAGAGCTTTCTTCACTCTTTAAGGAAGTGATTGATGATGTCATGCATAAACTTGATGAGGTTTCAAAGGACCCTAAGACCATTTCCCCAAAGCCTTACAGCCCACCTTTTAGCATTTCCTCAAAGGATGGCTAATACAAAACTCGACTCGTAATTTGGGAAGTTTTTAGAAGTCCTTAAGAAACTCGACATAAACATTTAGTTTACTGAAGCGCTAACTCAAATGCTTTCATATGCTAAATTTTTGAAAGAAATCTTGTCCAATAATAGAAAGCTTGAAGAATATAAAACTGTAGCTTTGACTGCAAAATGCAGTGCGGCGATCCAAAAGAAGCGTCCAGCTAAGCTGGAGGGTGCTGGTAGTTTTTCAATTCCTTTGTGATAGGGAATGTGCCTATAGGCTGTGCTTTATGTGATTTAGGGCCAAGCGCAAGCTTGATGCCACTTTCTATATGTGAAAAATTGAAACTAGGAGAGATAAGACCAACTACTATCTCCTCACAATTGGCAATCCATTCTATGAAATACCCCGCAGGTATTTTAGAGGATGCTCTAATAAAAGTAGGGGATTCATATGCATCAATAGACTTTGTAATTCTAGAAATAGATGAGGATACATACACCCCCATCATTCTTGGGAGGCCATTCTTGGACACCGTAGTGCGCTGTATCAATGTAAAAAATGGTACACTATCTTTTGATGTGGGAAATGATCATGCGAAGTTTAATCTACTAAAAGCTGCTGAGTATCCTTCCATTTCTGATGAGTGTAATAAGGTTGATGTGGTTGATGGTTTAATACAGGAAATCGTATTTAACCTTGATTCTAATGATCCACTTGAGCACTTCATGTTGAATAATAGCACTACTAAGGATGAAAATCCCGAAGTAGTCGAGTGTGCTCAACTTTTGGAAGCCTCTCCACCAATTCCGCCTTCCCTTGCTAAGGTGGAATCATTACAAGATGACATTAAGCCCTCGTCTGATGAGGTAAAAGCTCACTGTAAAACTGAAACCTCTCCCTTCATCCCTGGGGTATGAATTTCATCAACCAAAATCTACATACCCAGTGATTGTGAATGCAAGTTTGATCACATCTAAAATCGACTCTTTGCTTAGAGTACTTAGGATGCATCGTAAGGCCATAGGATACACCGTTGATGATTTAAAAGGAATTTATCCTTCTTTGTGTATGCATCAAATTTTAATGGAAGACGATCATAAGCCTTCAATTGGACACCGAAGAAGATTGAACCCTAAAATGCAAGAGGTGGTAAAAAAGGAAATTTTGAAGTTGCTTAAGGCTTGCATTATCTACTATATCTTTGATAGTGTTGGGCAAGCCCGGTCCATGTTGTACCCTAAAAAGGAGGGATGGCTGTTGTCAAAAATGAGAATAATGAGCTAATCCCTACTAAGACCACCACATGCTCGTGTATGTGCATTGATTATCGGAAATAGAATAAAGCCACTTGTAAAGATCACTTTTCCCGTTCCCTTCATTGAACAAATGCTTGAACGATTGGATAAGAACTCATATTTTTGCTACTTAGGTAGATATCTGGGATTCCTTCAAATCCCTATCCATCCTAATGAGCAAGAAAAGAATACTTTTATAAGTCCTCATGGTACATATGCTTATAGAAGAATGCCATTTAGGTTATGCAATGCCTCTGCCACATTTCAATGTTGTATGATGGCTATTTTTTCTAATTTTATTAAGGACATAATGGAAGTCTTTGTGGATGATTTTTCTGCACATGGTGCAACCTATGATCAGTGCTTGAATAACTCATCTAAGGTTTTGCAATGACGCAAAGATATGAATTTGGTCTTGAATTGGGAGAAATGTCATTTTATGGTGCAAGAGGGGGTTGACCTTAGTCACGTTGCCTCTAATAAAGGCATTGATGTTGACAAAGGAAAGGTGGAGATGATTGAGAAATTTCCACAGCCAACTTCTTTAAAAGATATGAGGAGTTTTCTTGGGCACGTCGATTTTTACCCGCAGTTCATTAAAGATTTTCAAAAATTGGAAAACCTCTCTGCCAATTGCTTGTCAAGGATGTGCCTTTTGAGTTAATGAAAAATGTTTTAGTGCTTTTCACACGTTAAAAAAGGCATTAAGCACAGCCCCATTGATGCAAGTGCTAGATTGGGAGCCACCTTTTGAAGTAATGTAGGACGCAAGTGACTCGGTACGGGTGCTGTTCTAGGTCAACGAAAGGACAATAAGCCATAAACCATATACTATGCAAGCCGCACTCTTGACAGGGCTCAAGTGAATTATGCCACGACTGAGAAGGAGTTCTTAGCAGCTATCTTTCCCTTGAAAAAATTTCAACCCTATTTGATCAATTCTAAGGTCACGTTTTCACGGATCATGCCGCTTTGAAACATTTGATGAAGAAATCCAACTCGAAACCTCAACTAATCTGATGGGTCCTCTTTCTTCAAGAGTTTTATTTGGAGAACAAAGATAAGGTCTGGTTAGCAAATGTGGCTGCCGATCATTTACCTCATTTAGGCCCAGGGGCCACTCCTAGTGAAGAACTCCCCATTAATGACTCTTTCCCCGATGAGCAGCTATTCACTATATCCTAACGAGCAACCCCATGGTATACTTATTTGGTGAACTTTAAGGTGCGTGGAGTGTTACCTCTAGGATTGCCCTATTAGCAAGGAAAGAAGTTCTTTAGTAATGCCAAATACTATGTATGGGATGAACCTTTTCTTTACAAGCTCTGTGGAGATGGGATTTATAAAAGGTGCTTGCCTGAAGATGAGCTCTATGGTAGCTTGCACCATTGCCATGCTTCAACCTATGGTGGCCATTATGGACTAGATAAAACAATTGCGAAGGTACTCTAAGTAGGCTTCTATTGGTTCATGCTCTTTAAGAATGCAAGAAAATTTGTCATGACTTGTGATAGATGTCAGCGAACATGGAACACTTCCAAGAGGCACGAGATGCCTCAAAGTGGCATACTTGACGTGGAGTTATTTGATGTAGGGGGGATTGACTTCATGAGTCCTTTTCCTCCTTCCCATAATAAGCCTTACATCCTTATGGTGGTTAACTATGTTTCTAAGTGGGTGGAATCTATTTTCTCCCCAAAGAATGACTCCAAAGTTGTCCAGAAGTTTCTCAAGAAGAGTATTTTCATAAGGTTTGGCACGCCGAGAGCTCTTCTAAGTGACAATGGCACACACTCTTGCAACAAGCCACTTGAGTTACAATTAAAAAAAATATGGGATATTTCATAAGATCGCTACTCCTTACCACCCTCAAATAAGTGCGCAAGCGGAAGTCTCGAATAGAGAATCAAAGAGCATATTGGAAAAAACTGTGGATCTGTCCCATAAATATTGGTCCTTCAAGCTTGATGGTGCTCTTTGGGCGAACTGCACAGCTTATAAGACTCCTCTAGGCACCACTCCATACTGGTTGGTGTTTGGTCTTGTCACTTGCCAGTAAAGGTGGCATATTAGGCTACAAAGACACTTAATTTTGATCGTAAGGGAGCCGAAGAATGGAGATTTTTGTAACTAAACCAACTAAATGAGCTAAGGCTTGAAGCCTATGAGAGTTTATATATTTACAAAGAACAAATTAAGAAGTGGCACGATAAATATATCATGACGAAGAGGTTTGAAAAAGGAGATAAGATCCTATTATTCAACTCCAGATTGAGATTGTTCTCGGGCAAACTGAAATCCTGATGGTCATTCAAATATGGAGTGAGTCCACCTGTGCATTCACGGTCAATGGACAGCGATTAAAACTATATCTTGTAGGACAACCTCCTGATAAAGCTAACGTCCATGCACTTACTGATCCGGAGCAAGCATAGAAGAAGGGTTAAGCTCTTAACCTTAGAAGGGCCCTTCTTGGGAGGCAACCCAAGCTTTTCTTTGGCTTGATTTTCATTATTTTGTAGTTTTTCAATGTAAAAAATGAAAAAAAAAGTGAAAAAATGATAGAAACAAAAAAGAACAGAAAAATCAGAGTAGAATAAAGAGTTTGTGAAAACAGAAAAGAACCAAAAAACAACATATATGTAAAATGTTTTGGCACCACAGCCTGGATACTCAGCACTGTAGCTATAGGGTGCCAACCCATAAAATTTTTTTTAAAAAAAAAGACAGATTCAGCAGACAGCACGGACGAATCATGCTGAACGCCACAATCCGTGGTGACCTGCTATGGCCCTCGGTTTAGGTTTTTGACCACAATGCCCCCTCATTTTCCCTCGCACTTTATCTTCTTCACGTCTCTATCTCTCTACCTCCATTTTCTCTCTCTAAACCTCCATAACTACAACCTTCATTCTTATCCCAATTCTTCTTAATTTTCACACATTTTCACCCAAATTCATCCCTTTCAACTTAATGTTTCCTCTTTCCATGCAAATTTTATCTTTCTTCTTCTTTTTTTTTTTCAAACTCATCTCACTTCACTCATCCACCATACCCATCTTTTTCTTTCTCTTTTTCTTCTTGTTTTTACTTAATTTCTTTATTTCTCTTCTTTAATTTTCTTATTTAGGTTTCAGTTTTGGTTTTTGTTTTATTTTGCAACAATGGCTCCCGCGAAGAGACAAAAGAGTATCAAGGGGGTTGGATCCTCAAGTCAAGCACCAATTCGAGCTCAAAGGACATCCCGAACCTCCACCAATGCACGAGGTAACATTCCTCAGCCCTTTAGTTTAACAAGTCCTGATTATATTGCCAGATGTAATTGTTTGAGTGAACACATGGTTGTGGCAACTAGATATTGTCATGAGGAATTATTAACTTGATTAGGAATGTTAGATGATATTCGATGGTTATTTGCACAAGGTGGTATGGGAAACATTTTAGAAATAAAACAGCATACACACCAGAACCTGACCTTAGAGTTGCTAAGTACAATCCATGTTGAGGTCACTAGAGGGCCTCAATGTCAAGTTGGGTACATATCATTTTATTTGCAAGGCCAATTTTACGAGTTAAACTTAGGTACCTTTAATGTTATATTCGGTTTTCCACCTAGTATGGATTTATTGAACCGCTAAGCCCCGTGGTAATCCAATCTGAATGCATTTTGGGGTCAACTTTTAGGGATTGTTAGGTACAACACTAGTTCATTGAAGTTATATTAGGAACCCTTGCATTAGAGTAGCTCAGCGTATCTTGGCTTGTTGTTTCTTTGCTTAGGATGATAGTCTTAATGTCCTGAGATTATCGGAGTTGTACTTTATGTCCTGTATGCTTGATAGTGTCCAACTTGACCTTGGTTTGTTTTTGGCCAGACAATTGTATAGTGCCACTGTTAGCACTAAATGTAGGATAGTCATAGGTGGCATTGTGACTACTATCCCTAGATTTTTGGGTATTGAGCCCAACCCTAAGGATAGAATTTCCGGGTCTGAGCGGCTTAATCAAGCTACTTTTGAAATTATGAACTTTTTCTAAAGTTGAGGCTCGACGTTTACATTGGATTTACCCTGGGGACCGGCTTTTTCCGCTTCCCAATGGCGATCGACCTACCTTAATTCACCGGGCTAACCTTTATTAGGTACCTGGTGATGATAAGGTTATTCAACCTGCACCCTATTATCGAGCCCCTCATCTTAGTCAAGTAGGACCTAGTTCTTTCTCTCAATCACCCCCTCCTGACTATACCAACCTCCAAGACACCCTTAGATCTATTCAAGAGGAGCAAGTCTTCTTTCGAGCAGTTGTTGCTTCTGAGAGCACCGCTCATCAGGACTTTGTCCAAGAGCACCACGATGAGCTTTGTGGGAAGCTTTCTACCCAGACTCAATATTTCCAGGACCATAGGGCATGTCTAGAGGCCTAGCGGGATTAGGATATCTTTTATAGCCAGCCACCCATCCTCCACCACCAGCTCCTTTCTGATTGCTTTGTGCTACTCACTTCCCTTTTTCTATTATGTGCCCACATTGAGGGTAATGTGTGATTCAAGTATGGTGGAGTTAGTGGTTAGATTTGGCATTTGATGCCTGAATTAGTGTGGTGTGCTTGTACTTTGTATATGTTGTTTGTTATGGTTTTTAAAGTTTTTGTTTTGGGTTTTAGTTTTGTTTTGCAATATTTCAGTAGTGCATTTAGTTTTCTTTTCATTCTAGGTTACATTTTAGTTTTTCCTTGCATTTTAGTTGGCATTGTTATTAGGAGCATGCATGTTTATAGAAAAGAAAAGAAAAAAATAATATAAACAATTTTGAAAAACTGGAGAAAGTAAGCAAAAAAAATCCTCCGATAATGATCTTTTTAGATGTGGTGGATTTCTTCGGTTTAATTTGATCCTTTGATTCACCGAAACTGTGCATAAAATGTTTGAGAATATTGAGTTTGCAAAAACGAGGTCCATGTTTTGACCACATATTGAGTGCAAGTTGATTACCCCTTGAGTCTTTATATGAATTTTGGCATGTGTTTACAAATGAGCTAGTTAAGACCTTAGTAGATGTCCTGTGAGGCTTTGAGCTTTTAGAGACTATTTATCAATTTAGTCTCATATTTCTTTCATTTGTGACTCTTCCTTGACGTCATTTCTCTAGAACTTGCTTTTATTATCATTCAAGATCACATTTTGCGTATGCATTTAGGCAATATGATTGGGTATTTTTCTTTAATTCATTAAATCCAACACCCAAATAGCCACCTTTGTTGTATATTATATCTCTCGCTAGCCCCTTTGAACCTATATTTGTTTTTCTTGATTTGAACCTCCTATATGGCCAAATGATTATATTACCTTTAAGCCAATACCAGATGAGCGTGTCATTCTTTTGCATCAAGCTTAATAGCGCACTAGTAAGGTGGATTGTTCTCTTTTAGTGGGCTTTGGTTGTTTAGTGAAGGGATGTGAGATTTTGATAAATGCCTTGTCCAATTGTGCAAAGTCTAGAGAAGAGTTGGAATTTAAAGTTCGTTATGAATTTCCCTTGGCTAACTCATTTGGGAAAAAAAAGAGGAAAAAAACAAAAAAAAATGAAAAAGAAAGAAAGAAAGAAAGTGTTAGCCTTGTTGAAATTGTACATTCTTGTGATTTTCAACTTTTTCTCTCTTCAATTGGGGATGGATTTTGTTGATGAAATACAATGGTCTAAGAGGGACGTAATATGATGCATTGGAATCGTTTAGCTCCTAGTCTATGGCTTGTAGCTCCTCATTTCCAAAACATTTGCACCCCTTTTTACCTCTACCCATAGCCCCATTACAACCTTATGAAAGTCCTCATGATTGCCTACTATGTTTACATTTTAGTGATGGTAAATTTGAAAATCTTATCAAGCTTATGGTAGATTTGAGTCTAAGGAATGAGAATTGAAGGAACCTTTATATATGTATACATTTTCAAACACATGAATGATGAGTATCACATAACTAGGGTGAGGTTCTACTAGCCTTGCTAGCCTCACAAGTTTCATATGTTGAATGACTGTATTTGATGATTTAGGGGGATTGATGCAAGTTTGACATTATGGTCTATCAAGTGTTTTTTTTTTCGAAAATTTCTTTCCTTAATCTACTTGCCAAATGATTTTTGCATCATTTTGGGCTACCTTTGGATCAGCTTTACTGGTGAAATGTTACCTATATCTATCTTGAGAGGGTTGTATATATTTTTGGTCTTAGCATTGCTTAAGAACAAGCAACAGTTTAAGCATGGGGGAGTTTGATAAGTGCTTAATGTATACATTGTTTTAGGACTATTTTGCCACATTTTTAGGAAAATTATATGCTTTAAGTCATAATTTATACTCCTCTTGTCGATTTATACTTGGGTATGGTTGTTTGATGTGTTTTGTAGGATTTTAGGCCTTTTTACCCAGCATTTGATTCTTATTGGATGTATTTTAACCTCCGCCATGTACACCCATGTGATGCTGCGCCCGTGGAGCAAGCAAAGAATAGAAAATTGGTTTCAGTCAAGACCACGGTCAGACCATGGTGCCCGCCACAGACCATGGTGAAGTGTGAAACTATTGTCTCGTTGTTTTCCTTCGGCTGTGTGGCTGAAATCATCCGAGTTCTTCTATAAAACTTGTTTCTCAAGCAGCAGAGGAAAGAAGGAAAAACAAAGGAGAGCTTAGATAGCATAGTTTATTTTCTCAAATTTTGTTCTTTTAGTTGGGATTTTTAGTTTGGTTATTGTTTTAGTGAGAAATCTTGAGTGTGAGTGTTTGATTTTGACACGATTTGAAGCCCTTGGTTGAAAGGCTATCTCAGTCAAGCCCTTCCTCTCAGATTTTACCGAAACATTGATTAGTTGTTTAATCTGCAATGGTGTGTGAGCAGTTTATTTTGTCTACAGATTTAGTACTTTTTGGAAGTGGAGGTCGATCATGTTTTAATCTATAGAATTGTCCTTATTTCATGATTGGTTGGATTTCATTCTATCAAGTAATTATCATGTTGTGAGTGAATTTTTGGCGAACGTTTGCTTGCACGCTTGAAATAATTGAGTAAAAAACTGAAAGGTGACATTTGATAATTAGACTGCTTGATAAGACTTGACATAACGTCGTCTTGAAAGAGAGATTTCCATGTTAGGAGGATACAGAGTGTAATCGAAGATGTTCAACTTGGATTAAGACAAATTAATTTGAAAGAATAGTTCAAGCAAATTTGGTTGATTTTAAAAGAGTAGACTAAATTTTTGGAGAGATTGCAATTCCTTGAGATTATCCAATTAGAGAGAAGCACATCCTTATCATTTTTTCTTAATTGATTTAAAATTAGTGAAATAGAAGTTGTTAAACAAAAACCCCTTCAATTAGAATTTTACTTAGCTTACTTTCATAGACAAAGCTCGATAGATTACATTGGTTCCTGAGGAGCAATCTTTTTATCTATGCTACGACTACCCGTACTCTTGTGGTAGTGGTCACTCCTGGGTCCCTATCATCTTAGGGAAGTCATTTGTGGCAATTGCAGGAGCTATTTTTGAGGTGCTTGTGGGGAAAATATCTTTCTAGGTGTGTGAGGAGGGGGTAGACATCTGTTTCCCTCCAACTATTGCCCTTTTGGTTCCAATACCTGCAGTTCCTATAGTTCTTGGTGTTCCTGTACTCATTTCTGGGATAGTGATATTTAATGGCAATGGAGTACCCCATCTGAGGTCTTGTGCCCTTTTTATTTGCCTCCATCGATCTTGAGATGCTCACCACCCTAGGGAGGTAATGGATGTA
>NCQV01097760.1:7369-30777 GCA_002740545.1 Lophocereus schottii
CCAATCAGCCTATGTCCTCCTCAACTCCACACATGTAGCTCACTAACAAACTAAACAAGAAGCGAAGAACAACATGTCGTTTGTCACAACTTCTGATCATTAGGGATTTAGCTCAAGTCATAGAACCCTTCTCCATCACAGCCATTGATGTCTGTTTTCTCTAACCCTAATAGTCCCTCCAAGAGCCAGAGGCGGTTCAACTCCCGTCTACAGCTAAATCCAAGGAAAAGGACTACATTGATAATGGAGAGACTTAGATCTTTATCATGAAAGACCAAACTTATTGTTGTTTTCTGTTTTAGAGGTGTACGACTGCATACTCAGAATTTTGGTGATTTTCTATTTTGGATGTGTCAGTAATTTTGGCAGTTATCAATGACATACTTTTTTAGAGGGAGTACACTAATATAATTAAAACATAGTACTATGGTTGGATATGTTCAGCTAATGAAGTGCAATGACTAGCTTGTTCATTTCTAAGTAGTTTATATGTTGCTTCATTTTGGTTTTGATTAATGAAGAGATTTGAAGCTTCAAACCTCTTTGTTCTTCTTTACAAACATTGGTAATTTAAGACAAACACAACACTTTCCATTCAATAATTCCAAAATTTTCATATAAACTTGTTTACAGAGGCCAAACTCCCTCAACATTCATTACAAAAAAAAAAAAATTCAGGCTTTAGTAGCTAGAAGAATAACCAAAGCCATGAAGCTTCTCACCCCTAGCAACAAAATGATCCTAATTGCATCATAAATCCTCCCCAAAATTGCTTTCCATTCCTTCCTCCCTTCTGTCATCTCAAGATTACATGCTACCTAGTTGAACCTTTATCTCTTTCATGTAATTGATGTTGAACACCTGATCATCTTGCTTTCCAGCATCATTGATTCTTTGTCTTGCTCTTACAGAACTGCCAAAAACACGACCTTCTTCCTTGTCTACCCAGGATAACAAACATCCACATTTGATACAACCGCTGTATGACCTTATGAAATTCTTCTTAGACCTCATCATAAAGTAGTCCATTTCAATTGGTCCTCTGCATTTGGAGAAATAAACCTTTCATTTTGAACCATCCGTGACTTTAACAAAAAGGACAAACATAAGGCAACATAGTCACACGAAATTAGGATTTTCAATTAACGAAGATGAAGACAATAAATACAAAATTAAAAAATGAGAATTACAATCGAATATAGTCATATGAAATTAGGATTTTCATTTAAAGAGGATGGAGAATGAATATAAAATTAAAAATTAGGGTTTTCATTTGAAATGGATGATGCAGACTTACATTTTTGTCTTCACTTAGCCCCTTAATGCTCTGCTTCTCCTACCCTTGAGCCAGCTTTTGTTTTCTTCAATGGTGAGAGATGAATGGAGAAGAGGAGAGGATAATGATAAAGATGAAAGGGAATTGAAGCTTAGAGTAGAGTTATATTGGTCAAATTAAAATTATGACAATATCGGTCAAAATAAAAATTCAAACATTAAGGGCATTATGGTCCTTACACTACTTTTAATGCATTTACCGAATTTTAGATTTAAGCGTATGTGAATTAGCCGGTCAAAGACGTTAAATAATTAGCAAAAAAAGTGAGGGGTTAAAAAAATATTTCCACGTAAGTCAAGGGGTATATGATAAAAATTCAATTACAAAAATATATTGGACATAGGTGTCGGACACATAGAGCTAACCATGTCAAATACAACTCAGTGAATTTGCATGTTGTTCCTTCATTGTATCATTCTATTAATACCAAATTAACTTGTTCCTTGTTTCACAATCTAAGATGCTAGTGTTAAAACCTCATTGTAGAAGGAGACTACCTATCTTTATTACTCAAGCTCAAAAAGGTCACAACCCTATCAGGATGATCATAGAGGATCTTTTATCTTTTCCCCAAAATCTTCTCTATATTTGGAATCATATTCTATCAGTTGGGGAATCGAGACACCCACTTCCTCGCTCACCTTCAATCCTATGATCCCGCTAAAAGGATCTGGTTGGAGGATGGACCTAAGTCTATCCTAAACTTGATCTATGATGATATGTATGTTTATTTTAATGAAATTAAATAATACACCATAGAGTCACTTTATTATCCCCCAAAAATAAAATAAACAATCAATATAACCTCATCATTGTTTCTGTGCTAAGGACATTTACTATTGATGAATACCACGTTTATAAATCTTAAATTAAGGATTATGTTTTTTCAGTTCCAGTAACAAGAGTAGTTTGTACGTTTTACTATTCAATTTTCAAGAACATATATTTTGCTCTTTTTATATTTCAACACAGAGGAAAATTACTCAATAAAATTGATAGTTTTAGATTTACTTTTTCTAATTTTTAATAGTTGTGTTCACACAGACGTATATACTCTTCGAGGATGATCATAGAAGATATTTATCTTTTCTCCAAAAGTTCGTCTTTATTTTGGAATCATATTTTGTGAGCATGAAATGGGGACACTCGTTCCCTTGTTAACCTTCAGTTGAAAGGGTTTGGTTGGAAGATGCCCTAATCTATCCTAAACTTGGCTCAGGATGGTGCATATATTTATCTTAATGAAATGCAATAATACGCCCTAGAGACTCTTTTCTATCCAAAAAAATATCAAATTAAAAATGCATGTAATCTTATCAGTGTTTTTATGACAAGAACATCTACTATCATCAATGAATTCAATTTTTATAATCTTAAATTAAGAATTATATTTGTTTAGTTCTAATAAAAAAATAGTTTGCAGGTTTTACTATTTAGCTTTCAAGAACGTATTATGTTCTTCTCATGTGTTAAATTAGAGGAAAATCACTAAATAAAATTGATAATTTAGATTTACTTTTTCTAATTTTTAATTGTCGTGGCCACACCATGTCCACATCTAAAACTTTGGAAATTTGATGTGTCCCAATATCTGTATTGTGTCGTATTCGTATCATGATGTTAACGTCTATGCGTACATGTGAGAACCTATTAGAATGGACAAATGAGACAGTCCCATAATCCCATTTAATGCTAGGGAGGTCCTTGTATCAAATAAGAAAACTTATTAAATAAGAATGCATTTAATCTACATCAACATGAACCCTTTTTAGCTCAATCCTTGCACGACAAAACTACCTTGCATGACTAAGATGCCCTTAATAGTTACCAGCACAAAACAGCATTGGCGCATTTCATTAATTACCTGATATTTATTGTCATGCATTGTCTTCCCTCTATTGTCATTTTTTCCCCTTTCTCACTGTTTTGGCTTCCCCCTCCGCCTTCCATTTTGCTTCTCTCTCCATCGCTTTTATCATGTCAATTCTATTTTCTTGATTAACTTCAAGTGATTTGATTTTTCATTTTTTTTATCACTTCTAAGTTTTTTTTTCTTGATTAACTAAAATTAAGGGCATAAGTGGGGAAAGGGAGTAACAATCGAATTGGAGGATAAAAAGAAGGAAACCATAGTTGAATAATTATTGTTATCCTAATCAGCTACTGGACTTTGATTGTCCCCACAAGGGCTCATCAGTTAAATAATCAATTTCTTAGTGGAAGTGTTCAATCCTTACGTGAAAGAATCACATCTCTTTCACTTCTCACTTTAATTTCTCTCTTTAGAAACTGATCACGTAATGTTCCACATGATCAGTCAACAGAATTAATGCAATAGATGATCTATGTGTGCTATTTGCGTGATTAAGGAATTTAATTTTCAGTTTGGTGTATCGGCTCATGCTAATGGGTTAATATTTTTGTGGAGTTGTTCAATCTCTTATGAGTTTGATTGGTCAATCACTGCATAGTAAAGGTGGATTGCTTATTTAACAAGCTCAGGTCTATATATGTTATTATCAAGGTTGCTTAGTGATATTTTAGCTTTGTTGGTGATTCTGTTGTTTGCACTTTGGTGTGTATGGTTGAATATCCCTGAGTGTTGGTGTCCTTTGGTAAAGAGTCTGTTTTAGTGTTGGCTTAGATGTTAGCCTATTTACTTTCCCCATTGGAGGGTGCGCATGGCTCCCTTTTCCTTGAGCAGTTGTCAGCTTTTAAGCATGGATTCTGGATTACCATTTTAATGCTTTAATAATTTTGATGGAAGATGAGTTTGATGAGGAGGTACTTGAACGTGTCAAGCATATTAGCCACCCCTGAGAAGCCTTTCTCAAAGCAAACAAGTTCAAAGAGGAGGGATACGAATGTTTTTTGCGAATGGCTACAACAATCATTACATATGACAAAGCTTTTCAATGTCTTAGTGTGAATGAACTTATGTGTGAGTAGGATGCTTTAATGATACGAATCTTGCTACTTAGGTCTAGAACAACTCATCAAATTTGATCCCTACAATTAAGAAGTGTTAAATGGAAGGAGCAAATATAGGCTATGATGCATAGTTAGAGGATCAAGCATTAGAAGATTGAACTCCAAAAGACAAAGGGCCCATTTGAGCAGTCAAACAATCTTATTGAAGTTGATATGCCTATTTGTAGATAAGACGAGACTTTTACTCAGAAGGGAGTATGTTATGGCATTGCTAAGGAAATGTGTGAGAGGCGAGTCGATATTGAGGCTTAATCTCAATCTTCAAAATTGAATTCTATGCCATGTGTAGAGGGTAGGGCTGACCAAAGTCCTATAGAATCTTCAGCTCGTTTATCCATAAGAAAGATATAGAAACAACATGTAAATCAATTCTAAGATTTACCCGAAGGAGAAGTAGGGGTCAATTTTATTGCCTTAATTAAGCAAGTTGTCTTATTAATTAGTTGTGCATTGAAGGAAACAAATTGAGGTCTATGATCCCACAAGCATGAGTCACATGATAGTACGAATGACTGAATTAGTAGGTAAGCGTCAAAAACCCTGCTTAAGGATCAAACGAAAACCTTGTTTGATGAACATTAACAACATGAAAGGGTGGATGTATTGAGTCATTTGAATCTATGATCCAGTCATAAGAATCGAACCATGAAAAAGTTGAGGGAGCTCCTACCACGAAGACAAACTTGTCTAATAGATTGTTCTGCCTAAGTGTTCACGTAGAGTCAAGGTCGCAATGAAGCTAACCCAAGAGGAAATCAACAAACTGGAAACAACATAAAACACGTTCAATGGATTCTACAATCTAAGATAGGAAGGAAATGTAATTCAATAAGCGTCAGGAAGGGGGACGACAATAGGAAGAGGAAATAACAGTAGGTCATCTTTGATGAAGTATGGAGGTGCCTAGAAAGAAGGATTAGAAGCATAACTGAAGACTTCATTCTCACTAAACCTTGTTCAATCTTGTGTTTTGCTCATAGGACTTGCCATGTTCCTTTGCATAATAATAGTCCAGTAGCTAGGCTCACATGTAACTTGAAGCATAGCTGTATCAAGGGCTCATGCTTTGGTAGTTAGCGTTAAAAAAAAAAAAAAACAAGTCTTTTAATTTATGTTGTCATTGATCTTCTAGGAAAAAGAAAAAAAACTAAGCCTTTTTGCAAAGCCAGTCTATGTGATAATGCCAAGTACACACACTCTCCGTAGATGCAGAAATTGCAAATATATGTACATTAGAAAGTACCAATATAAAGACACATTGCGTATATACGTGTTTCAACTAGGCGCATGTGCTCCTAGAAATAAATAACAATGTGCACCTTTTTATTAATAGCCATGGGACAGAATAAAACAACAGTAATAAGAGACTCAAGGACTACACAAGAACAACCTAGAATAGCCAAGCCTAAAAAATGATTACAACACACACAAGTTAGACATTGTATTTGCTCAGACATAGATTAATCTTGTTAGCTTGAGGACAAAGGGCATTGTGGACCAACCTTCTAGCATCTCCACAACAACCAACATTACAGGATAATTTCAAGGGAATACGATATAAATTGAATGGGAATTTAATGCCAACATACTAAGAGTTCGTGGAATTGACATGATTAGATATTCTCCTAGATATCCACCAAGTTCAACAGCCATTGAACTCTAAGAATTCAATGAAATATAGAACCAGTTCTTCATAAAATTTATGACCCCCTTGTCTCACACAAGGAACCTAAATAGAACTATGCCACTCGTGTATTGTGCAAATTTTAAGAACCTAAGTTCAAACAAAGCAAAGTGTTTTAGAGGTGGGCTGCACCATGGTGTTGTGCCAATTGAATAAAGGCACAAATTTGTGGTTGTGACTTTGATTGAGCCAGGCCCTAGTATTCACCATTCCTAGTTGACACCCATTGAAACCCATTTTTGTCCCGGAAGCCATTCGACAATGCCCCTTTGCATATCCAATATCCCTAAAATGTTAGCCCCTAGCATGTTTAGTTCACCTCCTACTATGCCAAAGTAATCCTCGATTTTTTAAGGCTCCTAATAATTTGTTTAATCGATGATATTCTATTTTTATTACGCCAACACCCAGCAAATTGCCAATTTCTAAGGCTTTCTTTACCGAATAAAATTAGTTTTCCACAGTTCCTATCAAATCGATCTGTTGCTGAAGTTAGGCTTTCCCTTAATTACTTTTAAGTTCATGTCAACCTTCTTTTGAATACTTCAAGTTGTCTTTTAGGATCTTCCTTTTTATGAATGGGGTAGAAACAGCCTTAGCAACTGATTCAGAACCTAGAGGTTTTGAAAACTCATTCATTTTCTTTCAGTAATTGTGAATCAAAACCCAGGAGGCTAGGAAACTCATCCTTCTCTTTTAATATCTAGTTTGCTAATTTTCCTTTTCCATTAATTAGACACTAACTTCAATTGTTTTAATAACATTACTCTGGTAGCTTTATTAATGATTACCAAAACAATCTTTCTATTGAATGATTTCCTTGTCAAACAATTGGCACCTCTTTGGAATTTCGCATAAAGCTAAGTGTTGAGAGATTTTAAAAATCTCTCCTAAGTATTAGTCTAGTTGAAATATCCCGTCTTTGTCTTCATATTAGAACTTTCATTATCATTGTCCCCTACTCTCCATGACCACGAACATTCTCATGCTCAAATTCAAGACAATGAGTCTTATTGACTACCTATTACCTTCCAGCTTACGTTTGGCCATATCTTCATGGGTTCCCTTTTCGTTAACTGGCAACCTAGATCCTATGGCATCAACATTAGAACCTCTGACCTTTATGTATAGAGATGTAGCAATGATTCTCATCTATGGAGCTATGACATAACCAACTTCTTTAACTATCATTCTATATGCTATAGCCTTACTAGAGAAAATCAAATTGGCTTTCTGCATTATGTAATCCCTCAGTATCAATGAGAATCCTCATCAATTCAAATAAAAAGCTCTCTTCAACAAAAGTCTCCAAATATTTTACCTTGCCCAAATTTCATTTATATTTTTCATATTTGCCTGATTCGAACCATTACAAGGCATATCAAAAAGCTTTTTCATGTTTGTCTTGTGTGATAAAACTCACCCTTATCCCATCATTTTAAATTAGTACACTACTGATCTAATTCTTCATGATTCTTGAAAACATTCTCCATTTGTTCAGTAGAGTGATATGTGGGATGAGATTGAATTTGCTTAATGCACAAAGCTTTGAACAATGCTTGTTCATGTACCAATCACTAGTGCAGTAGTTTATACTTCTAGATTCTATTGTTTAGTCAAATAATGTCATATTTTATCTGCCTTTTATTATCGAATTTGGGCCTGTAAATAATATATTTAAGGGTTTTTACTTGTTATGTTCACTTTTATAGAAACAAGCCAAATAGAGCAAATCCCAGGACTTCATCTTGACACGGAGTAAATATTGCAGAATTAGAGCTGCGAAAATTTGCACATCACTTACTGATATTCTAAGACAAACTTTCCTCAAACACGTGTGAGCTTTCCATCAAAGTTTTGGCAGTTCAAGCATGAATCTCCCCCAAAGTCCTTGGATGCAAGCCCATGAACCAGCTGTAGCCTACTAGCCTTTACATACGTACATTTAGGTTGAAGCTCTAGAGCATCTAGTTGCTGCCGCTGCCTCCTACTTGTCGCTCGTGCTGCCCAACAACGACCCTGATATGAGCAACCATGTCAGCTGACATGATCTATGTCGCATTAACACGAGCAGTCATGTCGTCTAGCATAATCATGCCACCTTTTTTCTACCACGCTGTTGCATAGCTTTAAGTTGGATGCCTTGGCATGACAAGAGCACCCGTATCATATGACATGTTGTGTCTTGCCTGAGACTTGGGGTCTATTTAAGCCCATTTTTCGGTGATTTGTGGCGGAGATTTTGGCCAGGTCATGAGGGCTTCGTTTTTGGTTTTAGGTAGCCTTTCAAAACCCTATTATGGGGAAATAAAGTACGTAGATTAGGATTAGTTGAGGTTTATTTTGGAGATTCAAATTCATAGAATTTGAACATTTCATTGAATTTAATTTGTTCGTTTGATTTGTTTGTTGGCTAGATTAATTTATTCCTTGTTTGATTGCATTCTTAAATTAGTTAGGGTTTAAATTAGCTCATTTTGATGGTGCTTAGTCTCATTAATTGCTAACTGATCTTGTTTAGGCCTTCAGTCCACCTTTTTTATGCTTGAATTTCGAGTTTTTTCTCATACTACTAAGTGTTCTATGAAGTGCTTGAAAAAGCTTCCATTTGCATTCTACAGAAAGGTGAGATCAATTGGCTACTATACGTAGAGAGAATGGGTAGGATTTTGACATGAAAATAATTCGAATTCTAGCCAAGTTTAAGGTTGCTACTCTTGCGCTGTAGTTGGACTAATTCCTTAAAAATATATGGTTAGAATAACTAGAGCATCCTTTGACCCTTGAAAGGGGACCTTGGGTTAGTTTTGATGCTGCAACTAATCATGTATACATGTGAGCATAGATTTGGAAAGATTAGGATTTGACTTAATTGGTTGGTTCATTTTAGAGGGTAATCACAACCCAAGCCCAAGCCTTTTGTAATGCTTTCTAACTTAATTTAGCGTTTATTATCGAAATTTTTAATTTGGTTAATTTGAAAGCTTAAGGTGTTTTTATTAATTTGAAACACAACTGTCTATAGATAACGCCCACACTTATCGATTGATGGCTACAGCTACAGTACCATGCACTTGTGATTTTGACTTACCACGTATGGTTCAGCAGCTAACTTGCATACTGTAATTCTATTTAGCCAGACGATGAAGCATGCGTTCACTTTGCCTTGTAATATTTTAGAGACATGATAATCATGATTCTACTTGCCTTTGAATCTCTAATAATTGTATTATTAAGCATAAGGATGCATTTGAAAGCATCTTCCTTTCTGAAAATCTAACAAAAGCCAAACTTATTCCTATTTCTTCTTTGCTTCTTGAAGGGATCTACAAATGACTCACTCTACCTACTTTTTGAAAAGCACCTTTAAGACAGTAGAGATCAAAGAATATGAGGAATATTATCCACAAAAACTGAGAATTCCTATCTATAATTCTCAATTCCTTTTCTGCTTTGGTTGTAGTTACTCTAGCATCCTCTCCCGCTCCTCTCCTTTGATCTCATCTGACACTAAATTAGTTGGTCGTCATTCATCAAATACAAGTCTTCATCAACACAAATTACCGTTGCTAAAGTAATTCCAAACACATTATTATCCTGTTAAAAAGTCGTTGCTTGATTTCTTATCAACTCTAATCAAACCCTGCCACTTGCCAAATCATCATTGCTATTGTACTTGTTCAAACCTTCTTTAGAGGTAGGCTCCCGGAGCCGTGCTCTCTTGGGGACGGTGAAGGGCCCTCCATGGCTAGATCTACGGAAGAAGCGAGTCTCTTTTTTACTCTCGCTCTCTAGGGTTGGAAGATTTTAGAGAAAAGTTGAGGTAAAATTCCAACTACTCAATGTTAATTTATGCGCCCCTTTTTGTATGTTTAGTAGTGAGATTGGGAGATATTGTGCGATACAAATTATTATTACTTAAACCAATTCAAGCTCATCCCAATCGATATTGGGGTGCTCGTCAAGATTGTCATGTTTGTCTCTTAAGTACAATTTATTTACAAGTCTCAGGAGGAATACAATTAGTTTAAACAATGATCCATTAGGAAACCTTACACATTAGGATGGACAGCTGAAGCGTTAAAAATAACATTTTTAGTTGAACAAAAGTATTTTTAGAGTTCTTTTACTCATGGGTAAAATCACTGCAAGTTACAGATATTTTTGCCAATTATGAAGAACAATTTGAAATTCTATTAGTGAAATATTTCTATCATTAGACGAAGGGATTGCAACAACTAAATAGCATCTAAGTTCATATCTATTAAAGTTTTTGGGGAATATGGCTTCAAATAATCCTATGTATGTGTCAAATGCGCAAAATATAATCCGAGCTATGACATTATGCAATATATGTCAATCTTTCAACTTATTTGTGCATTGTACACTGATGCAAAGATTTTTGCAGATGACATTATTCTTATCGATGAGACCAGACAAGGAGTTAATGACAAATTGGAGCGTTAGAGGCACTCTCTGAAATCGAGTGGTTTTAGAGTGAGTAGATCGAAGACGGAGTACCTTCATTGTTGTTTCAGTGGTAGGGTAGATGCAAGGGGAGAAGTCACCCTGGATGAGAGGCTGATACCTAAAGTCGATAAGTTTAAGTATCTAAGCTCGATCATTCAACAGAATTGGGATATTGACGAAGATATAAACCATCGCATAAAAGTAAGGTAGCAAAAATGGAAGTATTTCTCAGGTGTGCTGTGTGATAAGAGGATCCCTCATGGATTGAAAGGCAAAGTCTATCGCATGGTAGTTAGACCGACCGTTCTTTATGGATTGGAATGTTGGCCTCTCAAAAAGACACAAGTCCAAAGATTGACAGCGGCAGAGATGAGGATGCTAAGGTGGATGTGTGGTTACTCGAGGATAGACAGAATTAGGAATGGAGTTATCAGGGACTCAATTGAAGTAGCTCCCATCGACGATAAGTTGAGAGAATCACGATTCCGATGGTTTGGTCATGTGAAGAGGAGGGGCGTGGACGCTCCAGTGAGGAGATGTGAGAGGATCAACATCTTCAAAGGTAGAAGGGGGAGGGGAAGACCCAAGAAGAGCCTGGACGAGGTGATTAGAGAGGACTTGAAAGTTGCTGATTTAATGGAGGACATGGTTCAGGATATGAAGTTGTGGCGGGATAGGACTAAGACCGTAGACCGTGGAGTCTCGAATCCGTAGTTTTTTTTTTTTTTTTGGTATGTGGTGTTTGTATGCAGGTTGCAATATCTTCTGAGAAGAGTTGTCGTCTGCGTACCTTGGGCGATTAGGTATATGGCCTTCCTCCATTACATGGTCCTTTTAGTTCATAGTTTCCGCAATTGATATGGTATTTATCTTTTATTTATCTCGGGCATCCTTGGTATAGAAACTTTCTTCCATTAAATGTTTTCATATTAAATATTTTCGCAAAAGCTTTCGTGTATAAAATATTTTCACAAAACTCTTTTCGTGGATCTCTTGGAATCGGCCTCTCTACGGGTAGAAATGCCGATAGAGGTAAGGTTGCCTACAACTGAATCTCCCCAGACCCTGCGAAAGCAGGCCTTACACTGGGAATTGTTGTTGTTGTTGTTGGATAATATATGATTATCCATACATTTGCGTGTTAAGTGTAATTTTTTGTATTGGTATGCACAACACAAATGACTTAGGCTCCGTTTGGACTTTGAAAAATTTGGTCGAAAGAAAAAAAATTATGAAAGTTTACTTTTGTTCTTGTGTTCGGTTTGGAGGAACTCACAAAGTAAAAAATATGGAGGAAAGTTTGGTGGAAAAATTGTTAGAAACTAGTGATAAAATTTTCCTCATAAAAGTTTAAGGGAAATTTCCAACATCTTCCAACATCGCATTGCTTAGCTGACATTAATATGATTCAAGTAGTTCATTAACGTCAAATTTCTCATCTAAATTCTTATATTTTTTCCTCAATCCAAATAAGAAAAAAAAAACTCACTTTCTCCTACTTTTTTTTCTTCACATTTTTTTTCCTTCAACTTTTCTTTCCACCAATTTTTCTAAGGACCAAGTGGAGCCTTAAAGTTCTCATTTACAATCCCCAAATCTTTTCACTTTAAATGATTACTTGTAGATTTAGCTTAATTTTTGCTGTTTTATATGATCCCATTCTCTTCCTTTATTGTTTCAAATTTGAATCTTGTGAATAGAGAAAATCTATAATTGAAGAGTTCGACCACTTTATGAACCAATAGTAGCTTGACTATAGTAAAATAGAGACCCAATAACCCCCTCCCCCACCCCCCCAAAAAAAAAGAGAGAGAGAGACCAAGCAGCGTGGAAGCAGGCACCATTCTACCAATTAGACCTGGTGAATGGGTCATTTAGTTCGAGTATGAGTCGGATTAAGTTTGGGTCGGGTCATATTCGAGTTAAGTGACATTTTGGGTCGCTTCGGTTTGGGTCATGTAGGGTTTGGTTCAGGTCAATTTCAAGTCATCTAATTTTGGTCAAATACGCTTGTCATGCCAAAACAAGCAACTCTGTAGAAAATTTCAGGTTGAGTGTAGTTCGATTCGGATAAATTCGGGTTTCGAGTCCACTTTCGAGTGAACATATTTTGGATGTCGAGTCGGGTATGGATCTGGCCCGTTTGGTTCATGTTTCGGGTATCGAGTCAATTTTGTCAGGTCTACTACCAATATCTGCTAGAGTACCTGTAGAAGCAAGCCCTTTGGGCTGGTGGCTAATGGACCATGGTAATCTATAGAAGAATAGAACTTAGTTCCAAGTTATTCCACTTCAGTAAGTCCCGTTAAAAACCTGCCCACTTGTTTTACAACATGATGATCCTAACTCGATCCTGTACAATCTTGTTGGATAGTTTGTATTCATGAGATATAATAAAAAGTGATTTGGATAAATGGGCATCAAATAAGTGTTTCACATTTGGGTCAAAGTATGGCTTGATTAGACTTTGTCTTAATCATATTGGCCCTTGCGCACAAGGAGAATATCAAATAATGTACATAGGCCGCATGGTCGCAAAGTGTATGTTAGTCTCTCTAGATGCTTGTCGGTCACAAGTTCGATTCCTTGTGGCACATATTTTTGATCAGAAAACAGTTGCCAAATGATAAATTTTGTTTTCTGAGCTAGAGTATACCACGGTTGACACCACGGTCCATAGTGTTGTGTCTTTGCCTTTATCCGAAGTAAATGTGTCATAAACCGAATATGCTTATCCAATTTTATCAGTTAGAATCAAATAAGGCACATTGGTTGACAAGTATCTATATATGTTTATAAGAAACAAAGGAAATTGAACTGATTTTGCTCTTCAAAAAAATTCACAAAAGGCTTATTGTATCCTGGGGGTGTCTTTGCTGAAATCTAGAGCAATCTTTGTGAGATAGGGCAAATAACACCTTAAAGATAGTGTTATTCACGCCTTAAGCCTTTCTAATTCCTTCACAAATTGTTTGTATCTTTTCATATATCTCCAACAATTTTAAGGTGTTAATATGGCTGATTCCTCATCCAATGCATCTTTCAAAGTCCTAAACCAAGACTCTGTCAAACTGGATCGTTTTAATGGCATAGATTTCAATCATTGGAAGGACAAGATGATGTTTCTACTCATTGCTTTGAATGTTGCGTATGTTCTCAGCCCCAAGTTGGAGAGTATTTCTGAAGCCTCTCAAGATGCTTCACCAGAGGAGAAGGCAAAGATTGCATATTTGATGAAGAAGCGTCAAGAAGATGAGTATGTGTGTCGTGAACATATTCTCAACACTCTGTCGGACCGCCTACATGATCTCTACATGCGAATTACATCTCCTACCGAGATTTGGAAGGCTTTAGAGACTAAGTACAATACCGAAAGGCAAGGTACTGACAAATTTCTAATTATGAAATATTTAGAGTTTAAAATGTTAGATTCAATCCCGATTCTCGATCAAGTGCATGAGTTCCAAGTCTTGGTCAATAGGCTTTCGGGACTTAAAAGCAATTCTACCTGAGACTTTTCAAGCGGGAACAATTAAATCAAAGTTGCCTTCCACTTGGAATGAATACAGGAAGAAGCTTCTTCATATGCAAGAAAACTTCACGGTAGAGAAAATCATGAGACATCTTCGAATTGAGGAAGAAAGTCGAAAAAGAGATGTCTTAGATTTTCCGAATAGTTCTAATGTGAACTATGTGAATGAAAAGCCCAAGAAAAATAACAAGAGGCAAGCACTAGATGGAAGTAGCAACAACAAAAATAAGAATGACAAGAAGAACAATCGTAAGTGCTATGGTTGTAATAAAAAATGGCACTATATAAAGGATTGTAATCTTGTCAAGAAATTGAAAAGGGATGTCCCTCAAGCCAAGGATAACTTGTTTGAAAATAAGAATCAAGACTTTGTTGCCACAGTCACCAGCCTCAAAGGCTTACAAATTGTCATGATGACTAAAGTTCATATGGCCACCACCAAATTTGTTAGATGGTGGGTTGACTCTAATGCTAGTGTCCATATTTGCAATGTGACTCTAATGCTAGTGTCCATATTTGCAATGACAAGGCACAATTCAAGAGTTATAAGGAAGCCATTGACAAAAAAGTGCTAATGAGAAACCATTCTGAGGTCAAGGTTCTTAGACAAGGCACCGTGGAACTTCAATTCACTTCAGGAAAGAAGTTAACTTTGAAGAATGTGTTTCATGTTCCTGAAATTAGAAAGAATCTTGTATCTACTTTTTTACTCTGTAAGAATGGTTTTAGAACCGTTCTAGAGTCTGATCATGTTGTACTTTCTAAGAACAGGATATTTGTGGGTAACGGGTACACCAATGATGGCATGTTCAAACTCAATCTTGATGGAATCAAAGAAATAAATGATGTTTCTGTTTACTTTGTAGATCCTTCTTCTTTATGGCATGTTAGATTGGCACGCTTAAGTTTGTCATCTTTACAATATATGCACAAGAATGGTTACTTGTCCATTAAAAATGACGTTAAAAAGGATAAATGTGAAATTTGTGCTCAAACCCAAATTGCTAAGAAACCTTGTCCTAAGGTTGAAAGAAATACACAAATTTTGGATTTGGTGCATTCTGACATTTGTGAATTTAATGGTATTCTAACTAGAGGGAGCAAGCGATATTTTATAACTTTCATAGATGATTGTTCTAGATATACTTATGTGTATTTGTTAAGGAGTAAGGGTGAATCATTTGATGCATTCAAATGCTATAAGGCGGAAGTTGAAAATCAAAAAGAAAGAAAAATTAAAATTCTTAGAAGTGATAGAGGGGATGAATACTTCCCTGAGGAGTTTGATAATCTTTCTATTATTCATCAAAGAACCACCCCCTATACTTCCCTGAGGAGTTCTAGAGATGCTAGTTTTTAGAAAGAGGCAGTAGAGGATGAAATGAACTCAATATTGTCAAACAATACTTAAGTTCTAAAAGATTTGCCTCCAGGATGCAAATTCATTAAGTGTAAATGGGTCTTTAGAAGGAAAAGGAATACAGATGGAACTGTACATACCTTCAAGGCAAGACTTGTAGCCAAAGGCTTCACTCAAAAGGAAGGAATAGATTATTTTGACACCTATGCTCCGGCGGCCAGAATTTCTTCCATTAGAACTTTGATTGCTTAGGCTTCCATAAATAGGTTACACATCTATCAAATAGATGTTAAGACAGCCTTTTTAAATGGAGATCTTGAATGAAGAGATCTACATGGAGCAACTCAAAGGCTTTGTACTACCGGGAAATGAAAAGAAGGTATGTAAATTGGTAAAGTCACTATATGGACCAAAGCAAGCATCCAAACAATGGCATGAAAAGTTTGATGGGACAATTCTTGCTAATTGTTTTACTCATAATAATGTTGACAAATGCATTTACTCTAAATTTACTAAAGGTTATGGAGTGATTATTTGTCTTTATGTAGATGACTTACTAATTTTTGGTACTAACTTGGAAGGAATCCAAGAGACTAGAAGTATCTTGCCTCACAGCTCAAAATGAAGGATATGAATGAGGTGGATACCATCTTAGGCATTAAGGTAAAGAAACATAGTGGGGGTTATTCTCTTAATCAATCCCATTATATATCTAAAGTGTTAGATGAGTTTAAGCATCTCGGGATAAAAGAAGCAAACACTCCCTATGACACTAGTATGAAACTAGTTGAGAACACAAGAAGAGTTATAGCACAACCTAAGTATGCTAGTGCTATTAGAAGTCTGATGTATGCCATGCATTGTACTAAACCAGACATTGCTTTTGTTGTGTGCAAGTTGTCAAAGTTTACAAGTAAACCAAGCACAATGCATTGGAACGCAATAGTTAGGGTACTTGAATACCTTAAAAGAACTGAAGACTTAGGAATTTTTTATCATAATTTTCCTGCTATTCTAAAAGGTTTCACAGATGCAAGTTGGATTACAAGTGCTACTGACAATAAGTCCACTTCTGGTTGGATTTTTGCTCTAGATGGGGCAGCCATTAGTTGGGCCTCAAAGAAGCAAACTTGCATCTCACACTCAACCATGGAGGCTGAGTTTATAGCCTTGGCGGTTGTAGGCAAGGAAGCAAAATGACTGAGAAATTTATTATTGGATATAGAGTTGTGGCCACAACCAACGCCGCTAAGCTCCTTGTACTGGGATAGTGAAGCCACTATGTCTAGAGTATATAGTAAAATCTATAATGGTAAGTCTAGACATATTAGCTTGAGACATGAGTTTGTGAGATAACTCATAAGGGATGGAGTTATATCCATCATTTATGTTAAGTCAAGCAACAATCTAGCGGATCCCTTGACAAAAGGATTGTCTCGAGATGTGGTACAAGGTACCACAACTAGAATGGGCTTGAAACCCTTTTCTTAGTCATCAATGATGGCAACCCAATCTTTTCTAGCAAAAACTAGAGACAAGGTTTAAAGGGTAAGAACAAGTAATTGTTTATTACTTGTAGCACTAAGATTAAGATTTAGTGCAAAAGTCACTACTGAATGAAATAGGGCGAGTTTAACTCTTAATGAATGCTAGATCCTAAGTAGCAGGGACGTTTAAAGGATGTCAACTATATGAATAAAGAGGTGGTGCCGCTCTAGCAGGAGTCTAAGGGTTACTCTTATATTTATTCATGAATCTAGGATGAGCACATGGCCATAAAAGTGCTAAAGCAACTAAAGTTTCTTAGAGAACGTGACTTGGTTATGCATGTGGTAATTCCGATTTCATGTTTTAAAGTATTGGTTTAAACAAGATAGTCACCAATTACTTTATTGGAATCTTGAAATACCTACACTAATTAAAGGTTTAAATCGAAAGATACCTTTTTATATACATAACCAAGTATAAAGGATATATCTCACAAATACAACCTAGTGGGGGATTATTGGATATGTTGCATTCATGAGATATAATAAAAAGTGATTTGGATAAATGGTCATCAAATAAGTGTTTCACATTTTGGTCAAAGTATAGCTTGATTAGACTTTGTCTTAATCATATTGGCCCTTGTGCACAAGGAGAACATTAGATAATGCAAATAACCCGCATGGTCACAGAGTATGCTACTCTCTTTGGACGCTTGTTGGTTGCAGGTTTGATTCCTTGTGGCACATATTTTTGATTAGAAAACTGTTGTCAAATGGTAAATTTTGTTTTCTGAACCAGAGGACCATGTTATACACCACAGCCTGTGGTGTTGTATCTTTGCTTCTATTCGAAATAAATGTGTCATAAACCGAATGTGCTTATCCAATTTTATCAGTTAGAATCAGATAAGACACATTGATTGACAAGTATCTGCATATATTTCTAAGAAACAAAGGGAATTGATCTAATTTTGCTCTTCAGAAAAATTCACAAAAGGCTTATTGTATTTTAGGGGTGTTTTACTGAAATCTAGAGCAATATTTGTAAGATAGGGCAAATAACACCTTTAAAATAGTGTTATTCATGCCTTAAGCCTTTGTAATTCATCCACAAATTGTTTGTATCTTTTCCTATATTTCCAACAAATCTAGTTGTCCAGATGGCTATTAACCATAATCAAGATCATTGATGACTCAGGTACCGGATCACAATACAACAACGCATTTCAGTATTTACTTAAAGAATTAAGCCTGTTTTAGACATCCACAAACAAACCAAACCAAGCCAAACCAATACCATGAAATCCTGTGTAGACAAAAATACACAGCAGCATGTAGCCTTGCCCCTGATTTGCCTACCAGAATAGCACATTACAAGAAAGGAGCGAAGAGCAGTTTCTTGAAGCATTCTGCTTCAGTTCATTATAGCCTAAATGCCTAAAAGTTGGACAAGCTTCCTAATCAAAGCCACACGAAGTATATCATTTCCATAGGAATGCAAAGAGCCAGCGTCACTTTGACTGGGTTATGCACCAACAGGAGCTTGTCATTGCAGCAGTGCATGGAAAGGAATGGTTGGCCATATCACAAGAAATTGCTAAAAAATGGCACATATACATGTGCATATTCTTATTCAAGGAATCTGTAAATTGTCCCTGGACTTACAAGAAAATCATATGCTTCTCATGGTTACATTATAATACAATTATACATGTATCAAAATGTGTGATCATCCCTCATGTGTCTTCTGTAAAAGGCATAAGCACAGTCTCTAGTTAGTGTTATACCTAAACCTAGCGGGGAGGACAAAAGAAATAGGTGCCAACTGAAATGCACCATTTCCTGCAATTTTATGTGCAAGGAAGCTACAATATTTTCCTTTTCTTGAGATATGAATACATCAGAAAAAATCCCACCACTATACCAACCAAGATTCCAGCTGTTGTGAACCAAAACGCAAACTGCGTTATTGAAAAACAAGCATATTATCATTACAATATCAACTTCCCAGAACACTTTGAAAATGTAGAAACTTCACCAATACCAAAATCATTGGCTGAAATATGTCTCCAGAAAATGAAGTTCATAAAAGGAAGGAAATACTGGAAACAGCAGGCGGCAGGTTTGTTTCTTTTTTCTTTTTTTTTTTTCTTGGGTAATAAGAGTGCTAAGTCAATTATTTCAGGATATAGAGAAATTGTTCTCATAATTATGTTGTGAGTTTTATATAGGACAGAAATAGTTCATATAAATTTTGTTTGTTTCATGTTTTACTGCAAGTTTATGTTATATAAATAAATATACAACAAAAATAATTTGCATTTGGCACAGGTTAGAGTGAAATCATTTTCTTCCATTCCTTGAGATAATGATACTCAGAGGGTAAGTGGAGAGGTTCGCATACCGCATGTTCTTCAAGATAGGATCTCAAATTCATGCCAAATATGCCTGCAATTCAAATAATCGTTCATGGTTTTTAGTTCAAACACTAACATTACTTAAATCCTGGACAGAAGATAGAAAGGGATTATTTCTAAATCACCTGCTAACAATGCTCCAATTGCTACACAGAATGTACCAACTTGAAGGAGCAACTCAACTTTGCTTACCTCAAGTCTTCGAGAACTGCAACGACAGAAAGTACTTCGATCATTACCAAATGTCCTCAACAAGAGGCCAAGAACTCAGGATTAATTATGAAACATTGATAATTTATTATGTAAATTCTATCCTCATGTCATACATGACTAAAAGAGGAGGAGCTTACACTAATGTTTCATATGGGGTTGTAATTGTCCTTGTTGTAGTACACAGTGTATACAAAATGTATTATGAGGTTTCTAATTTATATTGGCTCTATAGTTTATTTTATGCAAATAATCAGACCATTATGCTGATGAAAAAGAAAAAACCTTGGTATATAATCAAAAAATCTTAAGTACTTGCTTCTAGAGCTGCGAGAAGTTTGTTCACGCAAAGGGGAAGAGGAATTCCGAATTAGCAACTCTCAGATGCTAACAAGAAACGACCAACAGTCAGGAAATATTCTAGACCAAATATGTCCAAGCTGTGAAAGAAAACCCACAGGCTATGACCAGGGTATGCAGCACCATAAATACAATATACAGACATTTTGTAGTCAACTCACAGGCAATCTTGTAAGCTACAATTCCTCCAAGTTAGCCAAAGTTGTGTAGCAAATAGCACTACCAAAGAGCACTTTATAGTTGAACTAAATGAATGGGATTATAACATGGCACAGGATTGTATGCACAATTCACCAGCAAATTATTTCTACAAAGAAATACATGCAAAACAAACTCAAGGCACACAAATACAATACAACAGCCACTATGATCCTACCTCAGCAGGTATGAGAAAGTTAGAATCTACCTAGAACATAGTTTTAGCCAACAAGAGCATCAACAATGCTTTTTCCAGACTACCCAAAGAAGGGAAAAAAAAGGAATGGCTAAACTGCAGGATGAATATTAAGTAGCAGGGTTGTCAATTATTAGGAACAATGTGATAAGTAATAATATGCAATTACCACTGATAGAACCAAAAAAATAATGGCAATTACAGCAGCAAGAACAATAACAAATTAAGGACAACAAATCTTCCTCAGGCCAAGTAATATTCCACTCGGCTTCCAAAGCTACTTCCGAAATTCAGTCCTTCTGGGACCTATGAAGAAATATGAAAATTCTACCATACTATAGGGACCTACTTCGTATCCTCTATGAGGATAATCTAAGAAAAACTTTTCAGAGAAGGGATGCCTAGAGTGTACTTCTTACCTTTCTCCCAAGTAAAAAAGAAAATAAAAAAGTCCACATGCTTAAGTCAATTTTCAAGTAAAAGAAATGAGACATCAATATGAGGGTAATAAGGATACAAAATTGACCTCAAATTGACAGCAATTGAGTCTTCCATTTCTTTGGCAGAATCAAGAAGTCTTTCAGCCTGACCATGGAGAGATTCACACCTGCAAGTGCAAGCAGGCAGAGTAAGTCACAGCTTCATAATTTTTCTCCCTCAGGGTCGGTAACATAAGTCGTTGGCTATGTAGCTATTCAATTTCCAAAGAGCAAGCTAACCAAAAGCACCTAAAATTTTTTAGACCAAGTCGACGAATGCAGTGATTTCACACTTCACAGATGATGGAATATGCACACACATAATTAAGTGCTTGAGTCAGACAAGAGAAGTTGAATTAGCTAACCCACAATTAAGCAATCTGATCTGATGAAATATAAGCAAGATGATCAATTGCAATATAGAGAACTAGTGCCTTCCAAGAACATGTAGCATCTCATAGACGCAAGCTGGAAGTTGCATAAAATGCGCAACATATTAATGAGAAATAAAGCATGGCCAAAATGTTACCTTTGAAGATAATTTTCCAATAGCATTTCAATTTCTTGTTCCTCTTCTGCGTAATAATAAATAAAGCACGTCAGGAACACATACAAAAGCATATTTGTCTGTATGCATACAAATTTCTCTCTGACTCACCCTCAGCAATTTCCTTATCTAGAGGAACAGAGCATTCTAAAGCATTGGTTAATCTGTTAAGAGTGCAATTCCTTCCCATAATACATATCCGGCGTATTTCTTGTGTGTCCTCCAAAAGATCAAGCAGCATCTGCCTCAGAGCATCTGCTCGAGATCCCAGTTCGACCTTTACAAACAATAAGGCATTTATAGAGTTGGTTAGTGGTCTCTGGCTCCCTGGTGTCAGACTCTGTTTGTTGACATTATGATCAAGACATACCAATGTTTGCTTGCTGATGCGAAGTTGTTCCAACACATCTCCTGTTAAGCGGTTGGGGAGGACCTCAAGTAGCGACTGAACCTGAGGTATACGAAAGAACCTTGTCTTAGAGTCTGTGGACTTAAATTAGACCAAACATAAACTGATGCTAAATTTTAATGGATCTCCGTAATTGATCATGGTATTCTCTTCAAAACCTCTTTTGATGCACGGACAAAACTAAGTGCATATACTGTTTGCAAGACACATTTGGTTTTTTGAGTCCTGAAACCAAGTGTCACCAATACAGCAAAAGGAACTAATAAACAAAAACTATACTCACTGTGTTGCCATACTCACACGAGGTTCTAGTTCCATCATTCCCTGCTCCAGACGCTGTATTCTCGAAAGCAAGGCTGCTTCAACAACCTAGAAGCACTGCATTATTAGCATTGGGCAATATTAACAAACAAACAGATATGATATCAGAAACATGTACATAGTTGAAATAACATGAGTTGTGCAATGCAATTGAAGGGCCTGAAGGGGTACAAAAAGCAGTAACACAAATAAGGGGACATAAATCTGGTGGTCTTAAAGTAGCAAGTTGGAGATATGTATCCCAAACTATCAGAAGTTTGCAGAAATAGAAGCATTCAGCTTAAGATGTCATCCCAAGTGAATATGCAACAGATCAGCATCTGCATTTGTATTTACATAAAAGTTAAATTAATGGCATGATAATTGCACCTCAAGTACAAATGGCATTGATGGTCCTCCATTAGAATTTTCAGGGCTCAAACGGGGCAACAATGAATCTATGAAAGCTTTCCCGCCCCTCCTGAACAAGGTAACGAATACAAACATTATGCTTAGCCCAATTGAGAAACAGTAATACAGACATCTAGAATTGATTGTGTAAATGCAAAAGCCAATCTCGAGGAGAAATCGTACCTGTTATAGTTAAATATCAGAACACGATCCTGCATCACAATTGCCCTTAAGGAGCCCAAGTTCAATAGAATGCATTGCTCTCGGACCTATAGTAATACAGGTATGTCAATTGTGAACCAAAACTAGGCGCCAAAAATGAAATCTGAAAATGTGCGTACAGAAGGGTACCACAACATATAACAGCATAGGCAGCCCTGTATCACACACACTATGGGCTAAATTAGTAATGCTTCCAATGACACACCACAACCTCAATGTCTTTCATCATGATCCCAACTTGGGAAGGTTTGGCAGGGGTTCAGGCTGTACGCAGCCTTCCCCTTGAAGTAGCAAAGAGACTTCTTCCTTTAGAAAATAGTTAAATTAGTCATGGATGACTATTACCATTAATACCCCAAAAACCACTAGTGAGAAGCCATATAACATACACAATTATCCCACTGTACAAAAATAAGGGGGATATCCAAGATTGTAATAATTTTAGGGGCATCAAGCTGCTCAGTCACACTATGAAACTTTGGGAGAGAGTGATTGAGAGAAGGTTACGAGAGGTCGTGGAGGTTTCAGAGAATCAATTTGGTTTTATGCCAGGCAGGTCGACCATGGAGGCGATCTACCTCCTCAAAGGGCTCATGGGCTTGTTCAGGGATAGAAAGGTTGATCTCCATATGGTGTTTATTGACCTGGAGAAAGCATATGATAGAGTACCGAGGGAGGTGCTGTGGAGATGTTTAGAAGATAAAAGGATCTCGCATGCGTACATCCTGGTTATCAAGGATATGTTGAGGGAGGACCCGTGTCAGAACACCGGGTGGGGTTTCCGAGGACTTCGCGGTCA
>NCQV01097763.1:1391-14118 GCA_002740545.1 Lophocereus schottii
TGTGGAATAGAAGAGGCGTATTTGGCTCCATAAATGCATCACAAATGCCCACAAAGGGAGGTGACTTGGAGACAGTCCCGAACGCCAAAAACTGCTATACGAATGCCCAATTTATAGGATAACGGATTGACAACTCTTCAAAGAATGTAAAGAGCAAAAGTTGCTATAAACAAGCCCAATGATGTCTCATACAGTACAAACCGTACGTCATCTTCCATAATGGACAAAGCATACCAAAGCATCACACTGAATTTGAGACACAATTAACCCAACAGCAAACGAGGCTTTTCATGTTATACTATTGATTATTCGTCTGATGCAATGGACCTTTCAAGCAAGACTTCAGTGTGCATCTTTGCATATATATATTTTAAAAATATATAATTATCTGACAAAAATTAACAAAAAATTTGGAAACTCTCTCATCAAAATAGGGAAGGAGGCAGTGTTCAAGAACTACCTCAACTAAAAGCTTAAACTAATGGCTGAAGACCCAATTAAGAATAGATTTATACTATAACACACTCTCTCATGCAGATGCCCTTTGGGCTTGAAGCGTGGATGCTGCAAAGGCTGTCCATACCTTTGTGCAATAAATCAATATGGGGGTTGCTGAAATTCGAACTTGAAATCTGTTGGTCAGACAAGCTCTGATAATACTATATTCAAAAACCAACTAAACTAAAAATTTAAACTGATAATTGAAGGTTTAGAAATAGGTTTATACATTCTAAGATGGGAATTGAGCCATAAAGTTAGGATTTCTCAGACAAAGTTGGATTGCAATTAACTATGAATTTTTTTTCTTTTTTTTAATAGCAAGAAAGAGATGAATTCATTAATATTTAATTTGCCATTCGGAGTTTACAATACAAATTCAACTTCAAAAGACATAATCTTGAATGTCAAAAATATAACCTACTCCCAAAAAATCTACTTTAAAATTTACTAAATGCTCATCTTTACATGTAATTCGTTGCTTTTCAATAATACAGCATGGGAAAGAGAGATATGCGATCCACAAATCTATTGTAATCTTGTCCTGAATGTAGATCTGCTGATCTACTATAGATTTTGTGGGTAAGATATTCTCTTGACATGAAAGATTGCGCTCGATCAAGTTTCGGAAGCCATTGAGCAGCCATGTGCAGATCTTAACATAATGTGTCCCATAAACAACAAATGCCACCGAAAAATAAAATGGAAAAAGTATAAAGACTTCCACACAACTGTAGAGAAAGATCGACGTAGCACTGAACAAATTCTCACAATTAGGAAGCTGAAACTGATAAAAAAAGTTGATTCCCAAAAATTAGAGAGGCTTGCTTTACTTGGATTTGTTGAGGAATAAACTCAACGGTGAGACATCTATAGAATTGGGAGAGTTAAGGTTGTTTGGAAAATAGTTTTTTGAAGAATTTTTTGGTCAAAAATAACTTTTTTGACCAATATTAACTATTTGACCAAATAAAGAAGCTAATTTGGGTGTTTAATGAAAAGACTTTTTAGAAGAACTTTTTGGGTCCAAAAAGCTAATTTGAACAAGCCAATTCCATGAATTTTTTGGAATAGTTTTTTGAAGAAATAAGTTTTTGTCTCACAATTTTATCAGAAATAGTTAATTTTACCAAACAATTTTTCAACAAATAATTAATACAAACAGCTAACTCAAATAGTTGACAACTAACAGCTATACCTAAAAATATTCATAATCTCGGATCATTTCACTAGGAGACTTGTTCAAATGAAAGTCCACTATTGAAAACTACCCACCTAAGTGGGTTTCTAATTTTATTATAATTAATTATTGTTAATATTACTAATTATTATTATTATTATTATTATTATTATTATTATTATTAATAAATTAGACAAGCAAAAAGAGAGGGCGACTTGTTTAAGGGCGTGTTCGGTAAAATTAGTTATTTTAGTAACAGTTAGCTGTTTTATTAGCTGTTAGCGGTTTTACTAGCGATTAGCTGTGACCCACTAGTGGTTAGTGGTTAGCGATTTAACTACCAATTTAAAATAAATGCGTTTGGTAAAGGTAGCTGTTGAAGTAGCAAATTTATATAAAATGACTAAAAATGACACAATAAATAAATGTTTTTAGTAAATCAAAAGAAAAATTTTGTAATTTGCAATGTAAGCCCATAGGTAGAGATTCTTAAAAACTACTTTCATTAGCTTTTAAAAAATACTACATAAACCTCTAACAATTACCTCATTCACTACTTTACCGAACATTTTAAGTAGTGGTCCATACCATTTTGACCACTACAAACCACTAACCTCTACTTCAACCTCTATTACCGAACATGCCCTAAATAAAGGTTCACTATTGAAAACTACCCCACCCAAGTGCGTTTCTAATTTTATTATAATTAATTATTGTTAATATTACTAATTATTATTATCATCATTATTATTATTATCAATATTAATTATTATTTTTTACAGTACTAATGATAATAATTGTTAATATCAATAGTAACTATTATTGTAATTATAAATAATATTCATTAATAATAATAATTGTTATTATAATAATTATTATTATTACTATTAAGATTAATAATTATTAATAATTATAAATACTAATATTAATATTAGTTATTAATATTAATATTATTATTATTATTATTATTGTTATTGATCTTAATAAGAATTATTATTTTAGTTATTATTTTTAATTATTAGTAATTATTATTATTATGATTAATCATATTTTCGTTATTAATAATTAATAATTATTATGTTACAGTTAACATTGCTAATATCAATACTCCCACTCTTTCCCACTCCTACGTCCAACAAACCACTTTTACCCACCATTTCCCACTACCACATCCAACAAATCACTCTTATCCACTTCCACACACTTCTTCCTACTCCCACATTCTTCTTTCCACTTCTTCTCTCTCGATTCCACCTATACCACACCTTCAATATACTCATGAAAAGAAGAGGGCCTAAGTGGGTTTCTAATTTTACCTCCGCTTCTCCATCTTTGACTAGTTCATGATCACAGTACAAAGAGTGATATTGATATCTCATACTCGGATTTCACCTCTGTAATGAAATTAACCTGTCTAGTCCAAGTCTAAACCTTGACGGCCTTACGATTCCATCACTGAGTAGTTCATGATCATAGAGCAAAGAGTGATCTTGATGTGTCACACTATAATTTCACTTCTGTGTTGACATTTGCCTGTATAATTTAATTCAAAACCCTCGCATGCTTGAGATTTATTAGGTAATGAGTCCATTCAACAGGGCAACAGACATGAAACCTTTGAATAAATGGCTTTTCAGTCCCTCGAAGTTTGGTGAAATGATTTGTAGAGCGCACAATTTTAGAAAAATATTTACGGGGCTACTTACTTTGGTGTAAATGGTTTTTGGGGTATGATCGTTTGGTGTAAATGATTTCTCGACCACAAATATTTAGTTAGCTAACCCTCAACTTTCCTAAAACTGCAAATTGGTCCCTGATGTGCAAATAAGCTTATCTTTAGTGTTTTGCTTCTTTTAATGACCTTTCTTGGTACTAGTTATTACAATCTACTACTTATACCATAAATATTATATTTTCATGATTATAGGCCCACTATGCTTCGCAAAAATAATTAAAAAGCAATTAGAGAATTTTGATCGTTACTTGAACTTAGTCGGCGTTCCTCTAGCTTCTGGTTTACAGAGATTGCTAATTTCAACCACACCTCCTTTAGATCAAACACAGCACAGATTTGTTTCGTTTTCTATTTTAGATCGTAGTCACTAATCAAGTTTTAATTTTTTTAAAGGATAGTGAGACTTTAGTCAAGAAATTATAATATTTAAGACATAAGGTTTGATTGAATAATGTTCCCTATTGGAAAACTTCTTTATTGAAAGCCTAAAAGTGAAAAATATTACAATGGAAAGATTGAAGAGAGACTTAAACTTCTAAGATCATTAGAGATGCTTGCTCACAGAGAAATGAAGAAACTCAACTTCTCTCTTGCTCAAGAATACTCAAATGATATTGTCCATTCTCAACTCACTGCTTCTCCTTTTATAGAGGAGTTAGGTTGACTAGGATGCCCTGATAGCTACAATGCACACATGGCTACAATTACTTTTACACATGGCTACAGTTACATACTGACAATACACATGGCTATAGTAGACGACATTATTTTTCTGACTAAATACTAGACAAAATAGTACAATAATTGGTGAAGCAACTTTTCAAAGCTTTTACTGCTTGACAAGACTAATCATCCATATTAAGGTTTTGCATTTCTTCATTTCCAACAATATTTTCCAGACCATCATTATCCATGTATTCATCAAAATCTTCATCAACTTGAAGATGCTCTGGATCCCACTTTTCAAATAATTTATGAAAATATTTTTTAACTTTTTCTGATAGGAATTTTTTAGTTCCAACATCAAAGAGATAATCAAAAACGTCTTCAGATTTGGCTCCTTCAACTTTCATGTATTCGTTAAACTCATTATGGTAGACGAAATTAGTGTTCCCGCAATACATTACTGTCTTGCCTTGTTCAATTAATGCCCAAAGTTGATGATAAATATTATAAAAACCAATAATTCTGGCTAATGTTCGATCAGTAACTAACTCTTGTCGTTCTAGGAACAATTCTTATCGCTCATCATTAGGATCATCGAAATTAATTATCTGAATAAGATAATGGGCTAGTTTAACTTTTCTAGTTTCATACTCGATTAATGCACTATACACTTCAATGTGTAGATATCTTTTGTGGGGGACTTTTGTTGGACCTTCTGGAGATGTAAGAATCCAATGAATCCTTTTAAACATGTACTGTTGAAACTTAGTTAGTCTTGACAAGAAAGGCAACTTGGGATCTGGAATCTCTATGAAGTAAAGCACCATTCTATACTCCCAAGCTTTTATGACAGGGTGAGAGATTGTATTAGCTGGGAGGCTAACACCACTAACTCCAGATCTATCAGGAAAGTAAATTGTAGTACTCCAGGACTCCCATATATCATAAGAGTAGTTATGATAATAGTCAATACAGGTTGCACACTAATTATTGACTTATTTTTCTTGGACATAAGAACATATTTTTTCTTGAATGTCGTAGGGACACCTCAGATAATTAACTTGTAACTCTAAAAGGCTAAATCTCTAGGCTGTCAGATAAGTAGACGACAGTAGACTAGCGTGTGATCTACTTTTTGTGTAGAACTCTAGATTATCTATGAAAACCTTACTAGAAGGAGAGACCCGTTCTAGTAGTATTGACATTTTCTCATGGATTTCCTCTTTTCTGGCAGGAGTTCTGCTCAGATGATCACCATTGGCGAATTCTCGAGCTAGACTATCTGCCAAAGGGTTCGTTGATCCCTGTATATGTTCAATAGAGAAGGAAAATTAGTTAAGCCATAATTGTTAACGTAGGAGTTGCCCTTGCGCTTGCATATTTGATAAATTCTTTTTCACAAAATTAAATATTCCTTTGCAATCAGTTCGAACAAGAAAAGGTTTTGAGGCTAAGAAGATTAAGAACTTCTCAATTCCCCTCATGACTGCAAGGATCTCTTTTTCCATAGTAGGATAATTGTATTCTACACTATTAAAGCTTCCACTGCTACATTTGCAAACTTTTTCTCCTTCTTTGATTTTGAGCACTACACTCCAATGTTCCTTACTGGCATCTGTCTCAAGGATTGAATCATCTTCATCGTTCGGTAAATTAAGAATAGGAAGATTTTTACACAACTTTTTAAAGTTCTGAACAATCTTTGTATCATTAGTAGTCCATCTCCAGCTTACTTCTTTCTTGAATTTTTGTTGCAATGGTTTTCTTAACTTGGCTAAATCTTTAATGAAATCTGATGCATAGATAAGACATTCAAGAAATTTTTTTTATTGCTTTCTATTTTCAATTTTTTTCAGAAAAATTTTCTATTTTTTCTAGAATATGCTTTTGTAAGATAATTTTTCGGCTTTTATCTCTAACCCTAAAAATTCGATCTCTTGTTCTGCATAAATGCATTTATTCTTACCAAGAATAATACCATGATCAATGCATCTTTAGGTGACAGCTAAGACATCATCCTTATGCTGCTTTATGGTCTTGAAAAATATAAGGATGTCATCAATGTAAACCAAGCAATAGTGATTATGATCTTTGAAGATGTTATCAATTCTTCTTTGAAATATTTAAGGGGTATTTTTAAGACCAAATGGCATGACTATCCACTCATAATATCCTGGCAGAACACTAAATGTAGTTAATGGAATACTTTCTTCGTCCATTTTTATCTGTCAATATCCACTTTTACAATCTATTTTTGAGAACTAAGAGGCTTCCTGAATTCTATTGAAAAGGATAGTTTTGTTAGGAATATAATAACCATCAAAAACAGTGTTATCATTAAGTTTCTTGTAATTAATTACCATTCTCACTTTTTTTCTTTTTTTTCAGCATGATTTCTTACCATAAAAGCAGGACTAGTGTGAAGACTCTTACTATTTCTGATTAACCCTTTATCTAATAGCTCTTTAATTTGCTTATCAAACTCTTGAATATCTTGGTGTATATACATCATTTGCTTGACTCGGATAATAATGTTGGGATTTAACAAAGTAATTTTTGCAAATGTCTTATCTTTATCCCAAAATTTTAGAGGATTGTCAGAATAGAACTCTTTGCATAATTGCTCTTATTGTTCAGCAATTTGCTCTTTAATGGATAACTCAAGTAGTGAGATTGTAAGTGCTACCTTATGTCGTGCAGGTATTATCTTCTCACCACCCTGGTTGCGTATAAACTCAATCTTTTGATGAGTGTAAGCCTTACTTAGCTTATCAATAGGAACCGAATGACCATTTATTGTGAATATTATTTGGTTTTTGGTCTGTGTGCATGGAGAATATAGCCTCTGAAAATTATTTTCAATAATCATATCATGTGATGGCTGATCAGTAGCCTATAGGACTGGTATAATACATTGAACTCCTCCTATTTCTATGGGCAATCTGTCGATGGCTTCATTATGACTCATAATGTTGTTATCAACTATCCTTATCTATAAAGGAGTTTTGGATTTTCTCCATATAAATTATGGGAACAACGATCTTTTTTCAAAACAGATAAAACAACTGCTATCTATGTAGGCACACAATTCATATTTATTATATCCTTCTAAGCACACATTTAATGGGATATAAATACTATTAGGATTTGTATTAGTAACTTCGTAGCATGCCTCCATAGCCATATTCTTGAGTAATTCATCTTCGTAAATTGGTTCGCTCACAGTTTTGATTTTGTACCCAATTACTTTTCTTTCTAGACTCATACTTCGATCTATACTATGTCTTGTGGATTCAAAACTCATTGTACTCATTTCACTGATCATACTTATTGTATCCTCTTCTTTGAGCTGTTCTTTAGTGGATGAAGAACCTTCTCCCCATTCTGTTCTTGCACTCATGCTTCTTAACCATTGAGGTTTGATAGTAATTTTACCCTCGTCAATCTATATAATATTTTTCTTATTAATCTTTGTTGGATTGGCAAAACTAGAAATCCATGACCTATCAATTTGGATCTCCTGCGGATTGGATTTTATTCTTTGGATCTTCTGCATTGGGGTAGGACTCTCAAATTTCTCTACTTCTATTATTGTTACCTTAATTTTTGAGTCTATGGTATTGCCTAATTTGTAAATTATCTTCCAAAATATTCCTAGTGGGTATCATCCTTTCTTCATGTCCATACCAACTGTTTTTATCTTAAGGGATAGGAAGTTCTTAGTAAATTCATCTTTTAGACTCACATAATATCTAGGCCTGCAATTGAATCCAACAGATCCATTACATAAATTAGTCTTAATTCCAGTGATGATTTGATTATTGAACTTCATATACCTGATATCACAAAGTAAAGCATAAATATCAATATTTTCACCATAATATTATAATGGAGTGATTTGCACTTGGATACTTCTAACATGGATATACCTGTATTTTCTATCTTTATTATGCTTAAGGATATTTTCTCAATTAATGAGGTTAACTTCTCTCACGTTGTACAGTCTTTTATCTCCAGATCTCCTTCTATCATTTCACATACATACTTACTTTTTAATTGAAAGATGGACTTTTTATAGATCATATCTTTCTGTATGATGAGAATGACCCAATCACCTTTTACCTCTTCATGATCATTATCTACGACGAACTCTTCTCCTTCAATATCACCAAGGCTAATTGAACTACTTTCTATCATATGACTGGTTTCTTCATAATCACTTTCTTTATATTCATCTTCTAATACAATCTCAATTATTCCCTTATTGTTTTTAAGAGCTAGATCTAGCGCTTTGTCTTTGCTAAGTTCAACGTAATCTCGACTCCCCAAAATTTCAATAAGCTTTTTATTCTTTCTATTTTTGCATTCATTAGCATAATGACCTACTTCTTCACATGCCCAATATTTGCAATTGTTTTTTCCTGCTAGACAGTAAAGAGCCTTCCTAAAAAATCTACGTTTTTTAGGGTTTGGTTTGTTATAATACTTTCTTTTATATTTTTCTCTCCTTTGCTTGTTAAAACTTTTCTTCTTATAGAATTTTCTTTTTCTTCTCTTTTCAGGATCTTTTCCCTATTGATGAGGAGAATCCCAACAAGCAAGAAATTGTTTCTTCATTTTCTTTTGCTTTTTTAGATCAAGACATTGATCATTTACCTTTTTTCTTAAATAAGAAATTATTGTACCAAGGGTATCAATGACATTTGCTTTTTTAAGCTATGCAATGTATTTTTCATTGATTATGGAGTTGATAGGATATGGCAATTTGTCGTAAAACATACCAAGATTAGTTTTATTATGACTAATTTTGTAATAATATTGACTGAATTCAGCAATATAATTTTTCAGATATCTCATATCCCATAGTTCTATATTATTAATCTTTCTTTGCCATTCTTTAACCTTTTCTTCAGAATCAAGTTTTACTCTGATAAATTCAGTTTCAATTTCTTTACATAAATTTCTAAACATTGCTGTTGGTGTTTTCATTATTGTTAATGCATTTTTACCATCTTCATTTAATGAATCATACCAGTCAGCTACAGTGTCAGGGAAACTATGTTCGATATAGTTAAGAAAATTTGAGGCAGTCTAGGTAGTATTCAAATTTAGGACGCTATTCATATCTCTTTTCTAGTGTTCAAATATTTCTCCTCTATTACGAGCTCCATCTATATTTAAGATGTACCCAATTTGACTAATTGACATCAGGCCAATTTCTTCAAAAGTCGTAGTTTTCCTTGGGATAAACCCGAGGGAAAAATTAGTAGTACATCCTACTAGAACATACCTAGGCCTTATGAAATGGGTATTTCTTCTAAACGATTCACCAAATTCTTCAGGTTTAGGAACCACATTACCAACTAGATTGGACTCAATTTTATCTATGTTAAGTTCTTCTCCAATCTCATTTATCTCGTTGTCAATTTCCATCTTACCATATTTTTAATCTGGTTTTCTTCTAATCTCTTCTAATGGTATGACATTAAGATCTTCGAGTTTGATCAGGTTCATTTGCTGGTATATTTTTTCTTCTAAATGGACGTTATGAGTCTTTTCATTATCAGATAAAACCTCTTGCTTAACGACCATTGCACCTATGATTTTGTTTAATTCTTCTCGATGTTGTAATTCTTCAATATTAAGCAATTTATACTCCATCACCTTCTTGTTTTTCTACTTTTTCAGACGTTGATTTTTCTTCTATTTCTTTTTGAACTATTACTTCGTGCAAAGGAAATGAATTTTTGTTTTTTGGATTTTGAAAAGGATATTTATATTGAAAAGGAGAACTAATACTTAAATCAGATTTTCCGCTGTGCCTAATTTCATTGATTAAAGAAAGATGGATAACTGTTACTTACTTTTTAATCTCCTTAAGCTCAGTCTTAATTTTAGTTAATTCAATTTTAATTCTAAAATTATATCAATAATATAGTTTAACTGAGGTGCTATAGAGGTGATACCCTCTGGAGAGTGTACAATATGAGAATAATTAGGTGCAGGACAAGATGGTGGGGATTCAAGCATTAAATACAATTAATTAGCTTAATTAACTTCAAATTACGGTTAATTTTTTTAATTATTTTTGGTTACGTGGCTCTGATACCAAATGAAAGAGAACGTCAAATAGTACCTATGAGCATAAACCTAGGTAAGCAAATTTTAGAATTTCGAAAGTAAGTTCTTAAGTATTGGGCTAAAGATGCAATTTTAAAAGTTTAGGGGTCTCTTTGCAATTAAAAAGGATAGTTTGGCACAGATTGGTTCCAGAAATTATTTGCATCAAATCTGGATGGACCTAAAAATCGTTTCTAAAGTTATAGGTCTCGAAAATTATTTACACCAAACTATGGGGTTCGAAATAAAATTTTTCTATGCACATTTTTGGGTATATATTTTTTTTGTAGTATAGAAACACAGTTATCTAGAGAAATTGCATCTGTCAATGCACTCAGTTCAAGTAGTAAATGTATGTTCTTGAATCTTCAACAACGAATTTAAACTTCGCTTGAACTAGTTATATAGTTTTCAAGCCTTTATGGGATAGAGAGAGGCCTTAAGTTAGAAGCTCCACACCCCTAGATATTGAATTATTGCATAACGTACAAAGGAACCTTTGCAGCATGCATACAAATCCAACCATCAATCCAGCTTCATTTGTGTTGGAGTATGAAATTGGGTATTATCACACATTGATGAAATACAAAGAATGTGAAAGTGGGATATGTTCCACATTGATAAAATTAAAGGACTTGAGCAGACATATAAGCCTGTGAGTTACTCCACCCATTGCCAATTAATTTAGAATGAAACCTCATTTATACGTATGACTCTTTATGAAAACCTAATTTATATGAAACATGGTATCAAGCGGGTCGCTCAATCTTAAAGTGTCACCGTCCCCATTTGATTAAAATTGTGTGCACGTGTTGAGCCTGATTAGTAGCCCACATGTGAGGAAGCGTGTTGGAGATGAAAGTGGGTATTGTCCCATATTTGATAAAATATAAAAAATGTGAAAGCGGGGTATGTCCTACATTGATAAAATTAAAGGACTTGAGCATGCATATAAGCCTGTGAGTTACTCCACCTGTTGCCAATTAGTTTTGGAATGGAATCTCATTAGAGCTTATATATAACTCTTTGTTGACGACCCAATTTATATGAAAATTTAACAATTTGAATCACTTGAATATCATATAAAGGAACCTTAAGCATAGATAGATTGATCCAATCATATACTAATGAAAATGGTATAATTTTCATTTCTCGAGAAATTTTCCCTTTTGTTTTATTGCTCTGTATGTAAGTATTTATTGCTTGATTCTAATTTTGTTCCCCCCATTTTTATGTTCAGACAGTCTACTCCATGTAAGTTAGTTGGCAATACAATGCAAATAGTATTGCCTTGTTTCTATTTATAACTTTGATTTGGGAACTTCGACCCCATACCCGAAGTATCATGATTCAGGTCATTTGAGGATTAAAGCTGAAGATTGCAATTGAAATGAGGACCTCCAAGACGAATCTTCGATGAATCTTCAGCATGGACTTCCAATCAGTTTTGTGAAAGATGTAAAACTTGAAGCTTTTAGAAGTTGGCAAAAGAACCTGGAATAATTTGCCTTGAAAATATTTACATGGGAAGTTTAGCACAGTGTGGGGCAGTGACTAGCTTGACTAATACAGCTACATTAAAAAAGAGGCGAGGAAGGCTCACGCAAATGAAGGCTTATTATTGAAAACTACTCCCATTATATCTTTGTAGGTATCTGATTTCATCTCCACCTTTTCATCTTTGATCAGTTAGCTCTTGATCACAGGGCGGAGGGTAATATGCCAGACTCTAGTATTGGGCATATTTTAGAGCATTTCTCTGCAGTATAGGAATGCATTTACCTGGAGACGCTATATACGTAAGTCAAATGGCATTCAGTTGAAACAATCAAGTATTAATGGCGTACATGGTGAGTGTGTATTCTTGAGTCTTCAACTATGAATTTGAACTTATTTAGCTAAGTCGATTACATAGTATTAGAGCCTTTCAGACCAAGATTTATTACTTGTTTTTACAAAACACAGATATTTATTACTAAGTGTTATGAGTTAACCATAAGATTGAGGCTTACGAATTAGTACTACAATTGTAAAGTATCATGTTCTCTACGAAAAAAAAACATATGAGGTGCATCAGAGGTCAAAATACAAGCAGTTACAAGATTTTCTAAGCTTAAATCTGTGTTGGCTTTTTGGTTAAAATCATCTACTGATAAAAATGGTACGACTTATGTTTCATGGGGAATTTTCATTTTGCTCAGTTGCTCCGTATGTATACATATATGTGTTGGGAATTTCATACATGAGTAAAGAAGTCTCACATTGGGAGTTTGAAAAGAAAGGTCATGGTATATAAGTCAAGTAGGCTACTACTCCTATTACCAATTGGTTTTAGGATGAAACCTCACTTGGGCTTTTTACTATGGATTTTGGTTGAAGTGGGCTCCTTCCTTGGATCTCCCCAACAAGTGGTATCAGAGCCGATGGTGCGTTCGGCTAGGCGACAAAGGTATGGCATGGTGGACCTCATGGATGAGCTTTGGTGAAATAACACGCAGGTGTTGATCGAGCGGCAATACGTGTGCTGC
>NCQV01097766.1:0-11194 GCA_002740545.1 Lophocereus schottii
TATCTTGCTTTCTGATATAGATCTACTTGCCTATGAGCAGTTACGTATGCTGTTTGTTAGCCTGAATTCCTAATGTATATTCCTTTGTAATATTGACATGTGGAAATTGGTTGTTTTTGTTTGCAAAAATTCATAATGCATGTTCAATCCAATTAAATGAATGAAGAGTGAAATCTCAATGTGGAGCTGTTCTCTTGGTGATGTTATGTGAGTCTTGTTACTGTTTGGAACAAGTGCGTTCTTGCTAATTGAAATAATTACTTTCTTTTCTTACTCCTGATGATAGAAATGTACAAAAATTGGATTGATAAGGATAGGAGATCTGCGGAATATATAAGTGGAATTGAAAAGTTTCTAGGTTTGAGTTTTGCCAATGCCGAAGGTAGTAACAAGATAGATGGCTATGTAATCGATGCAAGCTTGGGATGAAATGCTGGTTTACTACAGATGTATCTCATGTTCAATGGATTCCTACCAAGTTACAAAGGATGGGTGCGTCATGGTGAATCAATTTTCATGCCATTTGTTTCGGAACCCCATAGTAGAAGCTACAGTGACACTAATGCTGAACCTAATTTGTTAGTTCATGTTGATACTATCGGAATGTTGCATGATATTTTTAGGGTACATAGGCAAGGATGCATTCAAAATGATAACTATAATAATGCCTTCGATATTGAAGATCCTATGATTAGGGAGTATGTTGAATTTAATGATGAACCTAATTCTGATGATGTATTGAAGGAGGAACAACTTATTGAAGATGCTAGATGTGGAAGGCTAGTTAAGAAAGCTAAATAAGAATTATTTTTTGGGTCGAAGTTTTTGAAATGGTCCTTCCTTTTGCATCTATTTCATTTGAAATCCATGCATGGGTGGTCAATTAAGTCCTTTGATATCTTGCTTGAACTTTTGTCTACCATGTTCCCTCAAATTAATCCATTCGCATCATCTTGGAGTAAATGTAAGCAGTTAAAAAATGATTTCGGACTTTACTATGAAAAAATTCATGCTTGCCCTAATGATTGCATTTTGTATTGGGCTAGGAGGGAAAACCAATAAGACTACGATAAGTGTCACACTTCACGATGGAGAGATAAGGAAAAGAAATTGCTGTACAAGGTTTTATGTTATTTGTCCCTTATTTTGAGGCTACTTATGATGTACAAGTCCTCTAAAATCGCTGAAGATATGGTTTGACATCATAAATATCGAATAAAGGATGACATCATTAGGCATCCTGCAAATAGTAAGGCATGGAAAGATTTTGATGAGAAAAATCCTACTTTTGCGGCTGATCCACAAAATGTTAGATTGGGGCTTGCAAGTGATGAATTTAATCTTTTTTGTCTTATGAGTAGTATTCAGAGCACTTGGCCGGTCTTGTTAATTACCTATAACTTACCTCCATGGCTTTGCATGAAATAGCCCTCTATCATTCTTTCCATAATCATTCCTGGGGAAAAGGCACCAGGCATGGATATTGGTGTTTTTCTTCAACCACTAATAAAAGCGTTGTTACAACCATGAAATGGTGTAGATGCATTTGACGCATACACTAGGATGCATTTTAAATTACGGGGAGCTATTCATTGAACTATTAATGACTTTTCTATATATGATAATTTATTTAGATGGAGTACAAGGGGTCGTTTTGCTTGTCCAACTTGTATAAAAGGTACTCGAACTATTTGGTTAGAAAATGGACATAATTTTTGGTACATGGGTCATACATGATGGTTGCCTGAAGACCATCCATTTCGATATGATGCGAATGGATTTGATAGGAATGTTAAGCATGGTTGCACCCTAGAACCTCTTATGGAAGTGCTATGTTAGCAGAGTTAGAGGGAACTATATTTACATATGGTAAGGGTGAAACACAACATATGGACATTGATGAAAAGGACGATTAACAAATATAAAAAAAATGAGCATATTTGTCGACTTGCTATATTGGGGGTTCAATACTCTTCACCATAACTTAGACATTATGCACATTGAGAAGAATCTATGTGATAATTTCTTGGGGACATTATTGAACCTTGAGGGAAAATCCAAAGATAACTTAAAGGTGCGAAATGATCTTCAAGTCATGGAAATAAGGCCAGAACTTCATCCCATTCTACTACCAAATGGCAAGTAAGAACTCCGAAGCGCTCCTTATACTTTGTCATATGACACAAAGACACAACTACTTAGTGTTTTAAAGCATCTAAGACTCCCAAATGGGTATGCAAGCAACATTTTTCATCGTGTTAATTTCAAGGAGCATAAGTTGTTCAATTTGGAAAGACATGATTGTCACATTCTTGGGCAAGAATTGCTTTAGATTGCATTAAGGGCGGCAAAAGACAATAATCTTATTTGGGCTTTAATGACATTTACGAAGGAGTTACGTGCCAAAAAGCTTGCTATTGAGAAGTTAGATGAAGTTAGAGCTAATGTGGTTGTGACACTATGTAGAATGGAGAAACTAGTCCCGCCTTATTTTTTCACTATTATGGTGCACCTAATTGTGCACTTAATTGAGGAGGCAAAGCTTGGAGAGCTAGTTCTATATAGGTGGATGTATCCAATTGAAAGGTTAGAATTCACGCTTTAAGTATATACTTAAATATTAACTCTAAATATGTATTCATGTGTTCATATGCATGTGTTTGATATAGGTTTTTGACATCCTTGAAAGCCCTTGTACATAATAGGGTGCAACCTAAGGGTTCAATAGAAGAAGGATATATTGCCCAAGAATGTACAACTTATTGTTCAAGGTATTTTCAAGGAGTGGAAACGGTTTTTAACCGACCACAAAGAAATGATGCTGCTAACCCAAATAAGAATATGTATCTATTTGCCATAGCTGGGCAACCAAAAGGAAATGTGAAAATGGTTGAACTTGATGAATTAAGTCATAAACATGCACATCGATAGGTACTCCTCCACCTTGATGACATTAATGAATGCCATAGTTAAGTACGGATAACTATTTTAGGCATACATATATCTTTTAATGTCATAAAAAATTAAAATATCATAATAAATTTCAGGTTATTTTTGAATGAACTTATGACAGCTTATCCTTATGACCTAATTGAGACACTTGAACAAAAGTGATTGCTAGAAGAATTCCCTGGCTAGTTACAGGAGAGAGTAATGGCGCATTATTTGAACAATCTACATTACCTCCTGGCCTTATCTATGTGTTCGCATTATTTTTTCTATGTGGAACTTAGGTGTCAAACATAGAGGTTGATGAGCCTAAATCAAGACCCTTTAGAGTTATGGCTGGTGGTCCTCACCCAATTGTTAAGAGAATGAATGCATTTGTGACCCATGAATATCACTTTCACATTCAAAGAGAGATGAGTCAAAGAAAACTCAAAATTTTGAGGTTATGGTGGAAGCTGACAGCAAAATATATTATGGAAAAATTGTTGATATCATTGAGTTAGATTATTACTCTTAGTGTAAAGTGGTATTATTTCGATGTGACTGGGTGAATGTGAATTCACGGGTTCTAAAGAAGGATAAAAGAGGTTTCACTCTTTTAGATTTCTCATATAGGATACATTATGGAGGGGCTTCAAAGGATGATCTATATATCTTTTCATCTTAGGCACAACAAGTGTTTTATGTAAGAGATGAGAATTATAAGGGATGGGAGCATGCCATTAGGGTAAAACCAAGAGATACTTACTGTTTAGGATCATTACAAGCAGATAAAGAGCTTTACCCTCAATGCATGCCTCCTAACATTTGTAATGAGGATGCATATAGAGGCCCCATGAATTGGGCTAAGGTTGAATGAGGGTTCTTGAAGCCAAGATGGTTAATTAGCTTATGTTTGAGATTTATGAAAGATAAAAATGTTACTTTGGTTTCTTTTTTTTTTTTTGGGTTTGGAAGACATTTTATCCCTTTGCTATTATTGAATCTTGTTGTTGAATGACTTTGTTTTTTAGTAGTTTGGAAAGAAATATTTGTTTAGAGTTGTATATGATTGTTTTATTTTGTAAAAAGTTTTATATATTGGCTGAGTTATTCATTTCACAAAAGGTATACCTAAGCTACTTTTCTTTTTCTTATAGAATGTCTTTGACCTCTTTTACTATCTAATGTGCGTGTTCCTTGTTCAGGTGTTAAAGACAGTTTGCAATCATGTTTCATTCTACGCGCCCTTACGAAGAGTATTTGAACTTTGTACAAAAAGAAGAAGCTGCCCCTGAGTACTTGACTTTAGACTTAGAGAGTGATGAGGATATTGATGACAATGAAGTCAACGATGATGATAATGTAGCTCAAATGTATTTTGATCCATCTATTGTTGATATACCAGAAGGGTTCAACGATGATGAAGAGGTGTTGGTCATAGGTAATCATCCTTGGTAGTCAAAAGTTTTAAATTTATTAATTTTAGGAATTTCAGGGTATCTAGTGTCATGCTTGTTTAGATTAATTATTTCATTTTCATTATAGATAGAAAAGGTAGCGTCATCAAACTTAGAGGGAGAATCAATGTAAAAATTGTGCAGAGTTTGGATGCTCCTAAGAAGATTCTAGTGCCATTGAATAAGTTCTTACAACTAGTAAAAAAGACAAGAAGTGTGTTGAATCGGTTTCTTACAGATACAGTTAGGCAGCCTAAATCGTGTCCCCTATACTATAAAGAGTGGCGTTTAGTTGCTGGAGTCATTAAGGATCGAGTTGTAGGATATGTGCGGGTGAGTAATATTAGGTAATGATGTATGATTCATGAATTTATAGTTTTGCTTATCTTTGTGATTCATTTTGCTAAATTGTAGAATAAGTTCATGCTACCATCGAATGCATTGGTTGATTTCAAAGTTTTGAGTTTTGTTGGGGAGAGATTAAGGGGTTACAAACGATCATTGAGGGTGAAATATATTAAGAAAGATACTACTAAGGAGGAATTGTATGCATTGCCATTACTTGAGTCTATAAAAGAGAGCAAGATTGCTCATCCTAAAGGAGTTGGCAATCCAATGTGGTTTGGATTTGTGGATCTTTGTTTTTCTGATAAGTTTAAGTTAAGAGTTATTATTAATTACCATTTATGTTTATATTTCTAATTTACTATTTGAATACAACTACCTTGGTAAACATTTGCTTCTTAATGTGACATCTATATGCTGAGCAATATTATGAGATTGGCAAAAGAGATAGGAGGAAGCTTTTGCATACTCACACAAGTGGATTACAAAGTCATACAGTTAAGCAGAACAAATTTGTATGTATTATAAGTTTTTGTGATTTTTTTACAACAACCTTTTATACTACAAATGTTTCTATTAATAATTTATGAACGCACAGATGTCATGGTTTTAGGAGAGGGAACATAATAGGGAACCTAGGCTAATGAGGTGGTTTATTGTAAGTAACAAAACAAAGGATAGGACTTTTCATGAGCCTGTTACCACAAAGTTTCTCGTAATATAAGGGGCACTTCTAGCCACACTCTCTCTTTATTGTTTTGTAACATTTATTTTTTTTCTCAATGACACTAACCAATGTATTTCATCTTATTGTACTAATTTATGTGTGATCTAAACTTCCCATTTTGTTTGTATGGAATTACCGATGACTATGATCAAAGAAAGATTGGATCTTTTGAAATTAAGTTCTCAGAAGAAACCTTAATGGCAGAGAAAAGTGTTTACTGAAAGCTAATGTGTGATGAAAATCATGGAAAGGTTATTGGGTTCGGTAATGGTGTGACTACAAAATATTAGCATGCTAAGCATCATAAGTAGGGCTGTCAAAGTCTGACCCAATACGATAATCCGACCTGAACCCGACCCGAATTTACTGAGAGAAACACAAACCCGACCCGAAGTCGATACGATTTGACCGTTTAGTGTGAAAACTTGTAATTTTTTTAGTTTTGAGCAAATCCAAGCTATTTTCAAGGCCGACACAAGATTGACCCATTTATTAAATGGGTCGACCCGACCCGATCTGTTTGACAACGCTACTCAGAAGTGTAATAGCCCGACCCCAAATTATATTTATTCTTTAATTTAGCATGTTATTAATTTTCTTGGATTTTTTATCGCATTGAATCATCCCGACTGGAAAAAATTCATTTGAGTCTTTACTTTGCAAATCGGATTTTTATTAACGTAATATTTCGAAAAAATTGATAGTAGACCTTAATAATTATGATTTGAGTGATCAAATTATTTTTCCATAACATCACAAAAATTTAAATTTGAGCTAGCAAAAACTTTAGTGCAATGGAGCATTTCATTACCAAGCCCAATTTATTTTGGGCCCAACTTGAAGCCCAAAAGCTTGTGCCCTTTGTTATTACGAATATCTAATTGTCATTACCATAAAGCCCTTTATTATGCATAAATATCATCCAAGCATTAGGATAGCATCAAAATTATTTTACCAAGATAAGTATTAGCTTTCTTCTTACTCTCCTTCGCACATTTCCCCCCTTCCTCAACCACTTTCTTCTCTCTCCTTCAAGCTTGCAAGTGCAGTAAAAACCTTAACCCAACTTTGTTTAATTCTAGGTTTATGTTGGATTTGATTATGGATCATGTTATCTTGATATAAACAAGTGTTATTTTGATGTTTTAATCATTAGTTAAACTTGAAAGTATGCAAGGGTTGAGGTTACTCATGATTATGCAAGCTTAAGTTTGAAGTGATCGATTTGGATTGTGTTGTATTTGATTTTGTGATCCTTGGCATTAGTAATGGATATCATGATGTTTATGTTAAGTTTAGATGAGTTTAAATGCAAGAATAAGATGGTCATAAGTTACGGTTTTGGCGGTCAAGCATGGGTTGATTTATTTCTAGCATCAAGTATATTATTTGAGTATAATTAGATAAAAAAATGAATCTTCGATGTGTTGTTTAACTTGGGAAATCACTTGAGGTGATTTTGTATAAAGGGGTGGATTATTAAAATTTCCCTAATTGATTATAAAAGGTGATTTGGCTCATTTATGCGAATAAGTAAGTTTATGGGTGTGTTTTGAGTGATTTAGAAAAAGAGAAAAATTGAAAAATTGATGTAGATGATTATGGAGTAAATTAGAGTAATATGACTTTGTAAGGCGATGAGAAGGAACAAGGCTTTGTCAAATGATTTTAGAGAGTGATTTTAGAGGGGAATTATGTGAAGAAAAGGGGAAAAACAAGAATAGTAGGGCTGTGAACAGACTAGAAATAGGGGTCTCTTTGCTATTAAACCGATAGTGTTTGGCCCATTGAAAATTTCTGATTTTTGGTGGGTAGATATATACATGAGTTATGTTTCAAATTCCTTTTGAATCACTTCATTCTGAGTTGTGTGAAAACGTTATGGACATATTGCTAAGACTACATAGGATAGACCTGAGCTATGCACAGTTGTGTTTCAGCTCAATTTTAGGGGCCATGTTTTAGTAATTGGATTTTGCACTATGAATGAAAGTGTTGCAGAACTTCTTAAACTTTTCATATTGGGGTTTTATAGCTCAATTGGAAGTCGGGAGTGAAAGATATGTATTTTCTAAAGTAGACCTTCAAATGGTAATATGAGGGAAGAAAGAAATCGTGGCATTTGCAAATATTATCTGAAGTTTCTATATAATTATGGATATTGCAAAGCAATTACAAAGTTTATGAGTTCAACAACTTTGACTATGTATAGAAGCTCCCATGGGTTGGAAAACCAGGCTACATGGGTATGAGAATCAAATTTGAGAAGTAGGGAGAGTAATAACTAAATATCAGTGTCTATCAGGCCAAATTAGGGTTATATGAGCTTTCATAAACCTCATAACACCCTTCTTGGAATTAAACCTTTTGTTATTCAATTCGGAAACATCAAAAACCCGTATTTCATTTATATCCATTAAAATCCTTTCATTATCACCTCAATTATTTAATTTTGGTATATTTTGCTCTAATTTGTTTTGCGTTGAGTTCAATAGCCCTAACTTATTTATTTTTCAAAATTATTTTAGTACAACTTATCTTACCTTTTTATTAATAAATTTCCATAAAGTTACAAATTATGGGAGTGAAAGTTGTTCGCTAATCACAGTTACCTATGACTACATTTCTTTAGCAGAAACAGGGCCTAATTTATCGTTCCCCATTGTGCATAAGTATTATCAAGTGAGATTGCATTTTAAAGACTTCAAGTACATTCATTGCCGATATCTTTACAAATCAGCACCTATTTATCAAATTTATAATGTTTTAGTAAGTACATTAATGAATCAGTTTAATCAATGATTTGTCACATAATTAGTGACCCCATTAGTTATCAGTTGTGGGGCATTGCCCTTCAGTTACCCGCACAGCTTCTGGCCAGGTCCTCCTATTAGATTGGTAGGTGTACACCTATCCATAGATCGTAACAGTATCAATAGGTTTACTAATAGATAATACTTAGCAATGTAGCTTTACATTCATCTCATTCACTGTTTTAGCTTAAAATGAATTACAAAGATGGCACCCAATCAATTTATGAGGAGATCTTTTAATAATACATGAATGCATGTACTGACCTTCGGCTCATAGTTCGGAATATTTTTTATATTTTGGTTTAGGCAAATGCTTAGTGAATCGTTCTCATGCTAGCAAACTAGCTGAAGAAAATAAGTTGAGCAAGGGAATCTGGATGGATTAACTGTGACATAGTGCATGCATATTTTGAAACTATATTTTGAAAGCTTCAGTGAACGGAGGTGTAGATTATATGGTGAATTATTTCACTATGGTGTATAAACCTTATATTAGTTAACAATTGACTGTATATAGTTTGATCATGTATGAATGTGTATGGTTGAAGCTATGCCTAACTACATTATTTCTAGTACACATGCTTCAAGCCTCGTCCTTTTGGACGGCGGTAATTCCCCGATCATTGGGTTTATTAGTTGTAGTTGAGGGAATCAGAATTGTGATTGCAAACAGTGGAACATGCTTTATTAGGAGGCACTACAAGAAGGGTGAATCTAAGCTGTTAGTGAAAGTTCCTAGCAAAATGATGACCATAGAGAATCAAATTGATGTCTTAACTGCTAACGATACTGCCCAAGCTACAAACTCTCAACCTGAATCAGTACGTACCACATCAAAACATTTGTTTAATTTGATAAGTTTTGCTTATTTTTTATCTAATGTACATGAATTATGTGTAGAGTACTGGGTCACCGCAAGGCTTGGTCAATGATACACCATGTGAGCAGAGAAGTCACGAGCCACACATGTCCGTAAATGCCCTTTCAATCTCGTATACAGTAGGCACGCATGTAATAGTATAGGTTTTTTTTAAGAAAGTAACACGGTTAGTGGTTTAATTACATTGTGGTATTATCTATCGATAAATTGTTTTTATGGCTATGTATTGAATGATATTCAAAGAGGGATGGGTTTGTCAAAGCACATCAATGTAGAGCCCAGTAAACAACAAAAACCACCAAAAAATATCCAGGTATGTACAAATTATATATTTTAATACATTCTTTATTGTATGATAATAATTTCATATTTTTTGTCCCATAGTATTTGTCCAAGGCATCAAATCATCCTACAAAAATAGGGCATCTTTCTCCTGGTGGAGGGACTTCTACTCGTGAGCAACCTGTTAATGGTGATAGTAGACCTACTCCTATTAGAGGGACTCCTACTTTAGTTGGCACTTCAATTCAAGGTGGCACTTCAAATCAAAAGATATCTTTAAATTATGACGTTCATCATTCTAAATGATCTGTTAGTTGCATATATAATTATCAAATCTCTACTTATTCATTTCTTTGCTAGAGAGCCATCACGGGAATAAACAACAAGTTCACTGAGGAAGGAAATTCCAAACGATCAAAGTCAAATGTGGTGTATCCAGTATGTAATTTTTTTTTTTAATATCCTACATGATTCATGTTCTATGCAAATCCTTATAAACATATGCACATTTTGCTAGTTGATTTATGAAGAAGTGATGAAGATAACAGAAAAGGTGCTGAAAAGGAATCCTGACTCGATTAGAAAGTAGTCTCGTGGTGAAAAGAAGGTTTTGACGCATTGCTATCTTGTGAGCATGGTAAATATGGTCTTATGTTTCATGTCTTCTCAATTTTAATATGACAGATTCAATCACATGTTTACATGTTGAACATAATTATAATGGGTATTGAACGCATGCGATTACAAAGTTGATCCACAGATGGTTCAACAGGTGTTACTTAAAGGACTGGAAAATGTGAACATTGTGAGTTTTAGTTTGAAAATTTTAAGTTCCATGCTTTTATGGTAATGAGTTTAATTTGTGCTGTGCATTGACATGCACTATCGTGGCTTGTTTTATCTCTTGGACTTATTCATGGTAATAGGTTGGATTTGTGTTGGATAATCTAGGTGTGTGCCCTGTTGAGTTGATTTGGCATGGTATGTGGCCGTTGAGATTGTGAATGGTTTCTTATTTTATTTATGACATGTTGCAGAAGGAAAATAGCCAAGTTTTAGGCGGAACTCTTCCCAATTGTTTTTCAAAATTAGGAAATTTACTAAAAAGACAAACCCAAGGGTAAGGATATTACATAATGTTTGTAGGGCGGGAGTAGCTAGTTATGAAAGCTAATAGATATTACATCTTGTAATCTTTTTAGAAGTTTTTTCTATTAGTAGTGTTGTTTGTTGTACTTAACTCTAATGTATGGGCTTGGTGATTTCAGCTTGAAACCAAGGGTAGCATGCCACAAAATTGAATATCAAGTTTAGGTTTGTGAAGTGTTCACTTGAAATTATAGAGTTCTATGCCATCTCATTTATCTTTTTATCTTCAATCTCATATGTGTGTATTTCAAACAAACTCAACTTTTAGGTAGTGAGTACATACTTTATAGACATGTTGAATTCAATTTTGTACTTTTCATTATGTGACCAAACACTAGTTTGTATACCATCTCATTTGTTCTTTTTATCTTCAATCTTATATGTGTCTACTTCAAACAAACTCAACTTTTTGGTAGTGAGTACATACTTTATAGGCATATTGAATTCAATTCCGTACTTTTGATTATATGAGTGAACACTAGTTATTTTTGAACTTAATTGATAACAATTTGTTTATGGTTATAAAGTTATCATACTTTTTGTATCATTTATATTATGGTCAAATGTATATTTTCTCTTTCTCTATCTCTCTTCCTCTACCTCACCCCCT
>NCQV01097813.1:4407-15282 GCA_002740545.1 Lophocereus schottii
TCAAGGGCTAGGTCTGATTCAGATGAGCCTCCACCCTGGGCTCGTGATGAAGGCAAGTAGAGTCAAGTGAAGGAGGGCTTTGAGGTCCCTTTCTGTTTGTACTTGCTTGCCTGAGCAGTGACTACTATAGCTGCTGTAAGCCATCTTTTTCAGTGTCAATTAAGTTCTGTATGTGCTCTTGTTACTGCCCAAAGTTTTTTCGCAAACTTCTGAACTCAAGTCATACTTGTAGATCGGTTCAATATTTGAGTATGCAAATCAGAAACCTGTTTTTGGAGTTTTGAACTCATATAGCATCTTCTATGCACCTTTGCTGGGGTTTTACTCATTCACTAGAATTCCGACCTCGGCATGCTTATCTATGTTTGTCCTCTCCGCTGCACTGAGCTTATTTTCAATGTCGTAAATGTGTTTCTATCTGTTTCCGAGTTTTTGTTTGTGTTTCATGAAGAAGTGAAATTGGAACAACATTTATCAATCAACCAATACAACATTTCTTGTGCAAGCTTTCCGATGGTTCAAATCTGTTCAAGCTGCCAATAAGGAGGCTACAAGTTTGAACTTCATTAGGGCAGTTTGAGTACTTGAGTTCTAGAGTCGATAAGTCTCTTTGGTTTCTCCCTCCTTTTCAAAATCTGAGTCCATACCAGAGATCAAATTAAGAAATTCATAAGCATTATATTGCGGGGAACCAACCCCCCCCCCAATCCGGCCAAAAAAAACTTGAGACAATCCTGCCTATATATTGGTTGGCTATAATTTATAAGCTGTTCCATTGAACAAATAGTAATTGAAAAATATGTAACAAGAGTGTGTCTTATAATTATGTAAACATGGAAATTTACTTTCTAAGAGAAGGTTTCTACTGAGTTATGTACATACTTTTTCTACTAGTAATTACGCATCTGTACTCCCAAAAATCAATCCTGGGACAAAAAAGAAGTCTCTTGACAATCTACCTATTGCAACATACCAAAAAAGAAATTAAACTAATTATATGAATTGCTCCTCCAACTTACCCTTCATCTCCCCAAGCCGACTAGGAACAAAGTCTTCAGCAGGAACAACTTCACAATCTGAGTCTCTAGTGGTTCAATCATCAAACAGGCAAGCCCACTAGGAACAAAGTCTCTCACAAAACCTGCCACATCTTTTTTTCCCAGAAGTTCGAATCGTCTCCTAATGTTGACCAGGAACATCAAATATAATTGCTGTGTTTTGGAAGGAAAACAAAGGCACTAGTGGTAGTCATATGGAAATTTTTCCACAGTTGATGCATATCCATGGAGGATGAAAAACACAGCTTGAATTCAAATTTCAGGAATCTTTTTAGGCACGATTAACTTGGATTGACCTTATTAGCAACAAGCCCAAGCATCTAACAATGATATTAGACAATGCTAGTCTTGATAAATTAAAATTTAGATAACAAGTACAGATTCAGCCATACCCCTTGAGAGACCATAATACATGAATGACAAAGGCAGAGAAAAAAAAATTGCTTGCTTTATAGGGGTGAAGGAAACTTGTGAACCACGCAATTCATAAAAGCCTGAACATTTTGACAAAGTCCAACTGGCAACCATCAAACTAAGAGAGCAAGTCGTATAAAGAAAACTGATAGTAAACTACTGAGGAAACTCTTTGAGATCCTCTAACTTACCTTTCATCTCCCCAAGAAAATACTTGACCTTAGGCTTGAAATTATTCTCAATGCTAAAAGTGAACAAACTTGGGCACCTCAAAATCATGCCAATTGCACCCTTGTAAAATACATGTGCAAGTTCCCTAAAGTACACGTATAAGTTCACTACGATGAATATATCCAATTTGATTTATATGAATGTACAAGTTTACCAATACAAAAGTGACTAAGTAGACTAATATATAAATTCATTAAAATATGACTGCAAAGTTCACTAAGTAGACAAAACTTTGAACCTCCTGCTACCGTACTGCCAGTGCTTCAATCCCCTTGAACTATATGTCAAAGCAACTAGTTCTATATCCCTTTCTGTCACCAAATCAAATTTATGAATGCATTATATTGTTTTCCTAGTGTCTTACTCCATCTGTTGTTCTACAGGGTGCAACCAAAGGTAGCAGTCTTGGTAATGCAACTTGCCAAGATGTATGGACAAAGTACCATGATATGGGCATATCGGGTATCAAAGCTGTTGCAGATTATAAAGTTTACACCGGTGGATAAATAGTGGATCTTCTTCATTTCATGGCTCCAAAAATGATGAAACATGGAGATGCTCATTATTCATATGGGATTGCTGGCAATCTGGTCTCTTTTTTCCCCAGGGTAAGGGCATCTATAACAGTTGGTATATCGTCCACCCGGTTGTACAAATGCAATTGTACAACCGAACCCATAAATTGCCCCCACGTACAAAACACAAAGAAAACCGTCAAATTTCGGCACACTAAAAATACCATATAACTCACTAAAATATGCTGCTATGCATCCATTTTCGCTTACTAAAAATAATGTATAGCTCACTAAAATATTTTAGTGAGTTGAAACACAGTTTTAGTAAGTTAATACATACTTTTAGTGAGTAGACATACCGAAACTAATGTATCTTATGTACCTAAGTTTCACTTAATAAAAATACTATATGACTTACAAAATGTGCTATTGTACTTAAAAAGTATTATTGTGAATCTGAAACTTACTAAACTATATTCTAGTTATCTATATTTTTTTTAGTGAGTTATGATATTTATTTGCCGAGTTGGTATATTATACAATCGGTTGTACAGAACCAATTGTACAATCGAATTTCAGCTCACTAAAAATGTATAACTCACCACAATACTTAGTGAGTTGAGATACAGTCTTAGTGAGCCAATATATACTTTTAATGAGCGGATAGATCAAACCAATGCATGTTATTTATCCTAGATTTCACTTAGAAAAATACTATGTAACTTATTAAAATGTGCTATTGTACTTAAAAAAAAGTGTTATTGTGCATCTGAAACTTACTAAACTATATTCTAGTTGTTTGTATTTTTTTAGTGAGCTATGACACATATTCAGTGAGTTATGACATATATTCAGTGAGCTATGACATATATTCAGTGAGTTGGACTATATTTAATTAATTCACTATATTTCTGTACAAAATGTAATACAAATACCCTTATACCCTAGTAAAAACTGATTGAGCTGTAACATAACCCAAGAAATTCATAATATTCACTACAAAACAAGTGATTTTTACCAACATGGATAGCTCTGTTGCAATAAGTACATTTGCTGTTGATAAAATCTTATACCGACAAATATTGGTGTGTTGCTAGACTGTTGGTAGAAAGGGGTGATGGTATTAGTTTTACCAACAGATATTGTAATATGCCATAATTGCTCCGTAATACCAACAGACTGAATCTTTTGGTGAATGTTGTCGTGTTACCAACAGAGACATAATATGTTGATGATGACAAATGTTACCATCAGATGCTTTTGTTGGTGCGAAATCAACTAGCAGCATAAATTATTTACCAACGTACTGTATCTGTTGGTAATTCTTTATTTGTCCCGCCTTTTTAATATTCTCCAACAAGAAGATCTGTTGGTACTACTGTATACCGCCCAAAAAAAATTTCCATCAAGCTGCAATCTGTTAGTAATTATGTTCCTTCACACACCTCATGATTCGAAGCATCTACAGCCAATAGTCCATCCATTCAAGTGGAAATTATTTTTTTCAATGAATACATCTGCACAAAATCAAACCTATAGTACAATAGTTATCGATAATAGAAGAATTAACACAAACAAAAGTACAATGTTGTTTGAAAGTTTTCAGAAGTGCTTAGCACTCACTAAAACTTCATAAGAAATAAGTACATAGCTCTAATAATTGCTTCCATTGAAATTAAAGTCCATACTATAAGTGCAAACTCAAAAACATTACTTGGTCTACCTAAAAGATAAGTCAAGATAAAAGTTAATCACATAAGAGAACTCAAACTATGACTCATCATTTTGTTCTTGATCATCAACCTCTTCAGCATTTTCTTCTTCAAATGCATGATCTTTTTCATTGTCATCATTAATATCCTCATCTTCCTCAAATGAAGAAAAAACATCCTCCGTTATTCCCTATTAAACAAGCACAAAAGTATAAATCTTAAGAAGAGGTAATGGAGAATATTTATAGTCATCTAATGACATTCTCCCTTAATAACATGATGTCAAATTTATCATAGCAAAGAACTAGAATGAGTTCATCATGACAGCCAGCTCGAAGACAAAGGCGGCAAATCCACAAAAATGAAGTTAGTTTTAGCATATTAAGATGATCGATGTTCATACCAAAACTACATTTGCACGCAATAGCACGTCATCACAAATGCGTTTCTAGGAAAAACTATATGAAGTGCTAGACTAAGGTCGTGACCTATGGCTGCAAAATGTTGCTCTGATACCATCTGTGAGAACTCCAACCCTTAGGGTTAGAAGCATCAACAATTTCTTGAATTCTAACTTAAATTCTGCGGCAAAATGGACAAAAGTTCTCCTAAAAACTGACCACTTCCTAGACATAAAGCCTTACATTAATTCCTTGCATCGAGTAGAAGTATAAAAGACCATAGAAATAAGCTCAACGGCTACACGTCGGAGTCCACAACTCTTATACCAAACATTAAACAATCAACAAATAGGCTTATTATATGACAAGAAGAGGAGATACGCAAATGATAAAGATTGCTCGGTTCAGCAGTGGAAAAGATAACCAAATAAGGTCACAATAATTTACATCAAATGAGCTGCAAATTATACCAGACCAAAGATCTAAATCTAAGCATACCACAAATTTTGCGGCAAAATGAATAGAATTTCGCCTAAAAACTTACCATTTCCCAGACATAAAGTCTTACATTAATTCCCTGCTTCGAGTAGAAGTATAAAAGAACATAGAAATAAGATCAACGACTATACGCCAGAATCCACAACTCTACGGGCCACTCGCCCGGAGTATACCAAACATTAAACAATCAACAAATAGGCTTATTACATGACAAGAAGAGGAGATATGCAAATGATAAAGATTGTTATTACTGAGTATAGGAAGAAATAAACATAATTAAAGTTTACACTCCTTCATTACTTCTATATAAACACTATTTCAGAACCTTTATAATTCAAGACTTACCAATACCATTAAGCAACATGGACCATCTAATTATAGCTATTTCCTCATCACTTTCATTAATTCTTATGCTTTTGTACTCTCCTAATTTATTTGGATGACGTTCAAATCTAAGTGTCTAATAACAATTAATTGAATTAATTAGCATCTATAAAAATAAAAACAACCTTACTTGTAGTAGTGTGTGGCAAAGAGGAAGTTCTTAGTGAGAAGAGAGAACGTCGAACGAAAGTACCTTGAGATAAAGTAGGTGTTGAGGCTTCTTTTGACCTCCGATTGTGCCTTACTCCTTGACTTAATAGATGATTTTTCCCAGCCGTCAACATATGCTTCATTAATATAAAACATAAGTAACATAAATAAAAGGTTGTTATTACTTTCAGATAACTATAAAACTATGAATAAGTTAGGACGTACCGCAAGTTGATCTCTTGCAACCATCCTCTTCTTACCTGGCAATTTTCCTGTGGAAGACATAATCTAAAACAAAAAAATTTAGTACGGATCTAAGTATGGATGATCACTAATTATTCGTATCAATCCCTAAACTCAAGGTGCAACTGTTTAAACAATCCTAACTTAAACCTAAACCCAGAATCAAGAACAACCTATATTGGAGCAATCAAGTAGTCTAAACAACTAAACCAACCGGAGAAGGGGGAAAGAGCAGAAGAGTAAACCAGGAACATTAAAATCAACAACTCAAAGCAAACCAGTAAACATCCAGACATCTTATATCCAACTGTAAGCAAATGAGCAACCATGATTGAATAGATAGTGAAGAACAGAAAACAGTGCAGCCATTCGAATATGAACCAGAGAAGAAGAGGGTGAGGGGATCTCAGATTTCAGCCATTACAAGCATCAAACTCTAGAAAACAGAGCAACAATTCAGCTAAATACATAAACTCTAAGCACCAGAAAACCGAATACAATCTCAGAGCATAACCAACAAAAATCAACTAAATCATCCAAGCTAATAAAATCGACTAAATCAACTAAACTACTGAAATCAAATAATCCAACTCAATCACTGAAATTAGAATCGAATCAAACTGCTTAAATCAATAAAAGGAAACTAAGCTATCGGGATGAAGTTCAGAACTGAAACAGAGGAGCAAAGCAACGATGCAATACCAGAACAGAGGAAGGGACTTCAACACTCCAACCGAAAACAACCATACATGAGATTCCAAAGCACAATGGCAGATTCACCATCATCAGTTTCGAATTAACAAACAGAGAAACAAGATGAACAGGGCAGATTCAGGGGAGGGGAAGTTGTGACCTAAATTCAACAAAACCAACATCCAACATTTGCAAAATCACACCAAAATCGTGAATTACTGCTGGAAAACTCAAAAATTATAGCATTATTACATAAAATTCGAAGCTAAGCAAACCGAAATCCAACCCAGAACTGAAGCCCGAAATTGAACTTGAAATTAAACCTAAAATTAACCTTAAAATCATAAACGAAATTAAACTCAAAATTCAGCCTTAAATTGCAAGCTACAAATTCGAATCACAACTCGAAACAGATCAAACCCTAAATCGCTAATATTTAAAATTAAAACGAACAGCCTAAAATTAAACCTAAAAAAAAAGTTAAACTAAAACCTAATGAAACCCTAAAACTCCCTAGTTACCTCCTTCAATGGCCGCTTCCTCCATTTTATACCCGAGCGCTGCTCCAATCTCACCCCTTCGATTTGCTTGGGTATCGAGGATGGTGAAGATGGGGATAGCAAAGGTGGTTTTGATGCTGGTGTCGTGGCAGTTGTTGCGTGAATGAGGGCATGGTGGTTCGAGTTAGAGAGAGAGAGGAGATGAGGAAGAGAGAGACGCGAGGGATCGAGAGATGGAGATGAGGATGGGGTTCTGGGATTTCAGGTTCTGGGATGGGGTAACCGAGAGGAGAGAGAAAGTTAAAAGGGCAGGGGTTGATCACGTGCCAGGCACGCTTGGGGGAAAAGAAGAGCTGAACTGGTTTTTCTATTTTTTGTTGGACCGGTTTATTTATTTATTTTTTCTTTCAATTGGGCCAAACAATAAAAGAGCTTTTGGGTTGAGTTCGAGTCCATTTGGTCCAATTTTTATTTTCCGGTATTTTCGTTATCTTTTTCTTGCATTTTCTTGCATTTTTCTTCATTTATTTATAACTTATAAAATAAAATAAAATAAAATAAAAACCTTAAAAATACGATTATAACGAGCATAAAACAGGTGTAAAAGTATCTCAAAAATAACGTATTTTTGGCGCGAGCAGTTGGTAACGTGATGGTAATACTAACGCACCATTTTTTATATGTTGGAAATATTAGAACATATTCTTCCTCCGAAATTGAAAACCGTAATACCAATAAATAACTTAATCTTGATCATAATAACTTAATTTTAGTTTGACACTCCTAATTTTAACAAAAATAAAATTAGGCATAATTTTTAAATATATATTGATTTGATCTTTTAATGAACAATACCAAGTTAGCTTTTTACTTTTCAAAATTTGTTGGTATAACTGTAACAATACCAACATACGATTTGGTCATCGTAAATATTGTTGGTAATATATTACCAATACCATCAGATGCATTTCTTCTGTTGCAATTTATTTGTATTCCTTTGGTACCAAAACTCATAGTCATTTTACCCAAAAAAAAAACTATCTGGTGGTACAAATAAACTTTTACCAACAGAAAATATTATTTGTTACTATGTTTCTGTTGCAAGAAGTCCCTTTTTTATAACGATTATTTGCTAACTATCTACATTATTCTTTTTAGTGAGCTATGCTATTTATCTAGTAAGTTATGATAGATATTTGGTGAGCTATAAAATGTATTTTGTGACCAATATGATATAGCGTGGAATACTAATCATTCATAATAAAAAATGAGCAAACAAACAATTTTATTTAGCGCATATACTTTTTTGTTCATATTCTAAGGTATGATATATTCATCTTATAGTAAACTATGACTTATATTTAGCGAGTTATGACATATTTTTAGTGAGTTAGATTATATTTGTATTATACTAACTAAATATGCATAATACGAATACACTTATGCCATAATAAAAGATAATATAAATATTTCTTACTAATATTGTATTGCTCATTAAATATATTATATAGCTTATGAATGTGTCTTTACCTTTTGAAACACCAGTAGGATTACAAAAAATTCTAACATAATAATCAATATCAACAGACTCAACAATATAACGATCTAATATAGATATGAAAAATGAAGTATCATCTGTAAAAACAACATAATTTTTGTGATGAGCTTTAATCCATAATTGGTGAGCACAACCTTTATTCTAGTGAGCCAAACGCTCATGTTAGTGAGCAAAAATGCTATGTAGTGCAAGGCAACAGATTTTTTATAGTGAGCTATTGTTTTACTTATTAGGCACAAGATTAATTATAGTGATTATATTTGGTGAGCAGAGAATTGATTTATGATTGCTGAATACAAGCTCAATACAAGTGAGCTAAATGTATTTCTTCAGTGAGCCAACGACTATATTTAGTGAGCACATAACTCATATTGGTGAGCTATTGTTTCTCATATGTACATAGCAATAATGAAAATATTATCTGGAAAAATAACCATAACATTTTTGGTGAGCTATAATGCAATATCGGTGAGCATACATGTCAATCTTAGTGAGCCAAACATTTTTTTTAGTGAGTAAAAACTGCTCTATAGTACAGGATAACATATTTTTTATAGTGAGCTAAATGTATATCTTTAGTGAGCCAACGACTGTATTTAGTGAGCACATAACTCATAACGGTGAGCTATCGTTTCTCATATGTCGCAAACCAAAATTTACATAATGCAATCCAGTTCAAAAATCTCGAAATTAACTCATCAAAATACAAAACTAACGAACACAACTTCTAATCCCGAAAACAAAAACAGAGATCGAAAAAGCATTATCAAACTTGACGAACAATTCCTGTTTTATGGAGATTCAACATCAATAGCGACGTTAAGATTAAACCCAACCATTTAATAATTGCTGAATATTAAAGCAATCGAAGCAGCGAAGAGTAATCGAACAATGGGGAGAATGAAAACTGCGATTTCAAAAAATTGAGGAGAATGATTTTTTTTAAAAAAAAAAAGCATAAGGCGCAGCAGTTGGAGGACTCAAAACCGTTGTTGGTGGGCTCGAGTGGACAACTCACCTAGTTTTACGTAATAAATTGCACATCTATAACATGTCTCATGGAATCGGGAAGAAAGAATGAGAGTCGATAAGGCTGGTGCACACTACACAGGGCTGATAATGTGTGTGTATGTGTGTGTGTGTGTGTGTGTTTTTTTTTTCTCCACTTAGCAGCACGTTAGACTGATGATGCTTAGGAATTGTGTTTCAATTGCATTTGAGTGCCTTGAAAAATTGACATGGAATAATTAGTGTTAAGGAAGTTTGGTTTTCCTTTTTATTTTGCCATTATATTATTTCTTAAGTTCGTTCACTCATTACTCAGCACGACCTACCTGTGTCATCCTGTGCAGCGGTGCCATTACATAAGTAGATTATCAGAGTTTAAGTCGTATGCAGCAATGCCCAGCATTTGCTTATAGTTAAGAAGATGCTATTTTTAGCTAGTCAGTTGTGAACACACATTGTCATGCTACATCACAACAAGCAATAGGCACAACAAGTTTAGCATAAAATCCTTCTGGACTGTCTTCTAGTTTAGCAAGGTAATAAAATATATTGATGGATTCCTCGTATGGGTAGAATTCATTAAGCTACTACATTCATGGCATATATCCATGAGTTTTCAAACTGAAGAGCCAAACATAAGCAGGAGTATCCTAGAACTTACCACTACTTCCTTGAACTTTTGAGCTTTGTAGTTCCATAGACAACTACCATGTTCTTCACCTCTGGAGCAATGACATTGGTAGATGATGTGACGATCTTGTGACAGTATTGCACCCTTAATTTATGAATTCTAACAACCTATGATTGGAAGGGGAGAGAGGGGGCAGCAAGAGGATCCATTAACTTGTATTAGAACCTTATAGGATAAGTAGAAACAATAGATAACGAACTGACATCGAGTTGCTATACATAAACAAATTTTATCAATTTTTTTTAGGAAAAAAAAAATTAAAAAGAAGAGAGGAACAAGAAAACATAATTCCCAAACAATTGATATCAATTTGATGCATTTTTTAATTTTTGGGGAGAGGGGAAAACCATTAATAAAAATTTATATAATATCCTCAATGAAAATCCTTTAATCAAAATAAATCCATTTTAGTTTCAATTTGACACCAAACTAGGACACCACCCCTACTAGTTGAATCACCTCTACCAGCTAAATCACCTCTAAACATATATAGCATTATTCTGAACACCAACTGTACTTTTTATGATCTACTATGGGTGCATATTTTACTCAACATCAAAATATGAATAGTCAACCCAAAAAATAATACAAGAAAAAGAGGTTGTGTCTGGCAACACAATGCAAATATGAATACTATTACATTGCATACCATTCTCTACCACATACAATACCAGTATTCCATCTGACCCAAATGACCCAACCCAACAGGGTAGGAAAAACGACAGTGACGACATGCGATGTTAATGCACAAAACTCAGAACTCAAAACAGTATCCAATATCCATGCATTTGAGCTAAGCACCCCCTGGGAAAAAAATAC
>NCQV01097912.1:0-17750 GCA_002740545.1 Lophocereus schottii
TATGTATGTATGTATGTATGTATGTATACATGTGTACGTGCGTGTGTGTAATGGTCCAAAGCCTCAACTTAGTTGATACATCAGAAGACTAAAGAAAATTGGTTTACTTAAGGTGATCAGAACTCAGGCTTTTACCATGCTATGGTTAAACAAAGGAGATACAAGAACAAGGTTACCAGTATCTAGAATAAGCAAGTGCAGATGCTGACTGAACAAGAGGACATGGGCAACCATACTGTTGAGCATTTTAAGAATGCTTTTTTGCAAAGCGCCAAGACAATGATCCCCCTATTTGGGAAGTAATTTCATACGGCAATACGATCAGTGGCGGATCTAGATGCTTAGAATAGGAGTGTCCATCTATTTAACGTCATTTACTAAAACCGTTAGTTACAGAAGACAAATTATCAGCACTAAACAATTAAACCAAAAACAAAAAATTAGGACATGAAGTGAACATGTCAAACATGAAACACAACTACAAATAAGCAATTTGCATTTATTAATCGCACCAAAAGAAAGAAAAACAAATAGCATCAAGTTCAAATCAATCATTAGTGCTAAATTAAAGAAAAATTTGCATCATGAACACATTACTACTAAACAGTCGAAAAAATAAATAATAATAATAAAAGAAAGTTAAAGATATTAGAATTATAATACATTTAAAGTTTAAACTCCAGATAAGAGAGGGTGGAAGAGAGAGAAATTTGAGCTTAGGTGCATTTAATTTAATTTTACTTTTCTATCTAATTTCAACTTTATAACTTCACTTTTGATATTTAAAAAAATTAAAAAACATCAATGTGTGAGCTAGACATATTTAAAGAGTACCATTAATTTTTTGAACACTAATTTAGGAGTATCTATATATATCAATTTAATCACATTTAAAATAAGTCATTAAAATTTTTTTTTTTTTTTTTTTGGGAGAGAGGTGTCCATGGACACCCCTCCCCTAGCAAGAGATCCGCCCTTGAATAGGATCACACAGGAGCATAAAGAGTTGTTGGCTAAGCCATACTCTGCAGAAGAGGTTAAGGAAGCTCTTTTCTTCATTGATAGTCATAAAAGTCATGGGCCAGATGGTTATAGTAGCCACTTGTTCAAAAGTGCATGGAATCTAGTGGGGAAGGATGTGACAACAGTTGTTCTTTCTTTAAGACGACAAGATGCATAAGGAGGTAAATGCTACCATTATTACCTTAGTTCTAAAAATTCTCAACCCGCAGCTACCTAGTTAGCTAATGTGATCTACAAAATCATAACTAAGATATTATATCAAAGGCTTAAGTAAGTATTGTCTCACATAGTTGATCAGAATCAGAGTGCTTTCATTGCTGATAGATCAATCATGCATAATATTATTGAAAGGGCCGCAAGCGCATGGTGGCATTGTAAGAAATCAAGGTCCATCCTACAAAGATTAGGCCAAGTTACCATGTTATATTTCCTAAAGATAAGCTAAGCGAATCCAATTTTGTGAATAAAATTGAACTATGCTACTTATCTAATCTAATTGATAAACAATCAGATCAAGCAATTTTTCAACTCAAGAATTAATCAAGCACCTGTTCATTAGATGGGTAATTAATCAAGAACTTGTTCTTAAATCTAATCAACTACCATTTCTCAAGGTTTTTGGATTAATCTAAGGTCATTGAGAATGCGATTATCTAATTTTAGGGGTTTCTTAATTGGTGAGTCTTTCTCAAAATCTCATGCTTAAGTCGAATCTTAGTTTTCTAATATCCAGTTTTACCTTTCAGTCCTTCAAATGTCTAAAACAAGTAAGAAGTTGATCAAGTTTCTTATTAGCAATTTAATGTCTAAGATTCAATAGAATAAGCCGAACAAGTCCAAAGCACTTTTAGATAACAACAAGAATCGATTCAATTATGAGAATTCAACTCAATTTCAAGACTAACAATGTGAAACTTAACATAAAAATCAATCCAACAGCATAAAAATTTAAAGATAAAATAGAAAAGAAGGGAGAGCAATCGCTCAGCCGATGTGTGCTTGTATTGCTAGACGCAAATCCGACTCGCCTTGCAAATCTTCACGTTCAACTTGCTCTTAACTTTCTCTTATGAAGTCTAAATTCTAACTAGATTGTGGATTATAGTGGATGGAATCAACGAAGAAGGTAAAAGACAAGGTATTTATCATGAAAAATCAAGGCAGCAAACTATCAAAAAGCACAAGAACTGAACAGATGTGAAGAAACCAAGTAGCCACGAGGGAAGGGGGCCACCACGGTTTGACCGTGGGGGATCCCACAGACCATGGTCCCCACCATGGCCTAGCGGTGTTGGCTTCTGGTTGATTTTTTAAAATCTGGTCAACCCAAATTGACTGTGTATGCTATCCCGGGTTAACCATGTTGTATATCTAGACAAACCTAGTTTCTTGTCAGTTTTTGGCTACTTTTTGTGGGCTCTTCCTTCATTGCATAATTCTTCATTGATTTTCTAGGCATACTCAGGTTCTCTTACCCAATTTCTATAAAATACCATCAAAAATACCAAACTCAAGCATAAAACAGAAAAAGAGCATAAAATCATACAATTATTCACACTAATCCTCTAAATCGAGACCGAAACACTCATGAAATTCTTTGCGATATGACATTCATCTCATTCCCCATGCTTAAACCTTTGCTTGCCCTCAAGTAAAAACTAGATAAAACCAACAAGGAGAGATGCATCTAGGACTCAAGAACATAACAACCTCCTCAGACTAGGCAACTCATAGCGTATGACAGGCAAAAGATATCAATCAATGACAATCCCAAATAGCGCACAAGATATTTCAAAACTATGAGAAGGTGGATGTTTTCGATGAAATATGAGACTACAAGCCCGATATCAAACTTGATTACTCCTAAATAACCACAAAGCACAACATACAAGCACATGAAACTGAGTAGAGCCATACTGACCGATCAAATCTCATTTTTAGGAAATATGGGTCACTCCCAATTATATATTTAAAATACAACATTGGTTCACTCAAGACTCATTCCAAAAATGCAAACTGTCATATACTTGCTAGGACTCCCTAATTCTTCACCACTAAGAATGCAATGTGCACAGGACAATCAAGAGTACTTCACATGGGTTGTAATGTGGGCTAAGTGGTTAAGGGAATGGGGTAGACAAATAAATTTGGGCAACATAGAGCTATTTAGCGAAGTGACTAGGGAGCAACCAACATAGCACCAAGCAACCTTGAAGTTCACCAATACTCCAAATCCCAGTAATACAATGAACATACTTCATGAATCAAGTAGGAAATGAGTTAACAAAGAAGGAACACAAGTTATTTACATGTCCAATGCCAATCACTTAGTCTTTTTTTCTCTCTGTATTTGCCTTTCTTTTTTTTTCAGCATGATTTTTTTCTTTTTTTTTTTTCATTTTGCTTTGGAATATGAAATAAAATTCAACTATGAAAGGCATGGGACCACCAATTTCCAGCTCACAACTGAATACATATATATTCAACCCAAACAAGGGGAGAACAAATTTAAATGCTCAATATCATCAACCCCTCAACAAACCAACATACCAAAGCTAGGGGTGTTCATCGGTCCAGGACCGGATTGGACCGGACCGGACCAGCTGGACCGAAGACCGAAAATTTGCCAAACCTTGGACCGAGGACCGGACCGGTTTGGAGTCGGTCTTGGACCGGACCGGACCGGTCAGAACCCGGACCGAACCAACTCCAGACCGGTCCTCAGGCAACAAAATCGTAATTGCAGACTCCATTTTCATTCTGAAGCTACGACCCTTAATCTCATTTCGCAAATTGAAATGTAAACTCAAGCCCTTATATTTCAATTACTCCAAACTTCAATTACCCGTATGAAAATGGCATCTAAAGATCCAGGGGAAATCAAAATTAAATTTTGATCTCCACCCACAACATTGCAGTTAAAGAAAAATCAAAGATTGATCACAAAATGAGATTTTGTTAGGGCGTTACCTTCCTTGTCTTGAATCTTAGCTTTGACATTGTCAATGGTGTCGCTGGACTCAACCTCAAGGTCAAGAACCCTATCCAACAAACACATGAACGAATGAAAGAGAAAGAGGAGAGAAAGTCATTAACCAAATCAAATTCACAAAACTTTAGAACAAATTCACAACATCAGAAAACCCTAGAAAAGCACATTAAAACCCTAACTAACACAATCAACGAATCCAAGCATCAAGCTGAAGCTTACCTCCACTAACTGAACAAAGATCGAGAGAAGATCTGGATTCAGAAGTAGAAGAACAATAGAAGGCAGCAGATGAGCGTGACTGAGCGAGAAGAAGGCCAAAAGCAGTCTGCCCAGGAAGCAGCAAGGAGCCAAGGAAGAAGGAGACGAGAAGGGAACCGCCTCACTGCAGTTGCCGCTGGCCAGCGAGCACCGAGAAGGGCAACAGAAGAGAAGGGAGCGGATGAGAAGGAGGAGGAGTAGAACTAGAAGCAGACTGTGAGTCTCGAAGCCACGAAATGGTTTGGTCCTCGAAGCCAATTAGAAAGATTTAGGAAATTAAAAAAAAAAAAAAGAAAACCCGGTCGGTCCGGTCCACCCGGTCCAAGACCGGACCAGACCAAAGACCGAAGACCGAAAACAGGAAAGGAAAGGACCGATGACCGGACCGAAAAGCCTCGGTCCGGTCCGGTCTTCGGTCCGTTCCGATCCTGGACCATTTAATGAACAGTCCTAACCAAAGCCACCTTAAACTTATTTACCCCCAAAACGACCAACCACATACATGAAGTGATGCTCCATAGACTTAGTTTAAAGGTTAGGAATATGTGTATATGACCAAGGCCTAATATGAAGTGTTCACAACAAAAATAAAAATAAGTTCAAAGGGACTAGAAAAGGGGATAAACATGTAACACAAGGGGAGGTTATTTGGCTATGTGGCTAAAATGTCCAGAGAAAGAATGTCTTTATCACATCATCAAATATGCACATGTGAATGTGGTTTTGAACAAGAGTCTAGGCAAGTTCTAGAGTTGTAACATATAAAAATCACACACATGAAAGAACATAAGAATAAGTATAATGATTAGTCTAAATAAGACTCAAGATCTCACTAGACATCTACCAAAGTCTCATGTAGTTCATGAAATGACTTTCATGTACCAGCATTAGTGCTAACGACTTCAAGGGGGCAACAAAGCTCTTAATCAACATAAGGGCCAATACATGAATATTTGCAAAACTTTCACAAAAATTTCTTTACAGTAAAGGGGTCACTCATTGCAAGTCACTTAAGCTCATAAAAGCTATTTTACCTAGCCAAAGCATCACCAGAGGCATCTCAATCCAAACCACACCATCCCTATATGAAATCTTATATGCAAACCTAAAATGCAACACACCATTGCAAAAGAAAGGGGACCTAAACCTACATGCTCTAACTGGTATGCAAGCTAAAAACAAAAACAGAAAACATGAAACCCTCCTTCATGCTTAGATAAAGCATTATTATTCAAAGAAAATAAATGAGGAGAAGGAAAGGAGGAAACAAAAGAGAACAATCTCACCAGGTTAGGTTCTGGATACACCTAAGCTAAGGCCTCATATCAAATAGGGCACATGGGGCATCAGCCACTCTGTCATTACATCGAGACATAACTCACCTCTTTAGATGCAGTCAAGGCCTGCAAAAGCTTATCAAATGCTGCAGCATGGGGCTCACGAGCTTGGTAATAAGAGAGCATTAAGTTGAACATAATAAGGAAAGTTTTTAAAAAAATAAATGCCAAAGAAAAATCAAAAGTGAAATCAAAGAAAATGTTACACATGATTTTTCTAGGCTTGTCCATTACATATATGCAATATGGGTCAAGAGAGGCATTATACCCACAAAAGGAACCTAGGAACACAAAATTATCAATATTCCCACCAAGCACATCAAATATGTTGTACTCAGAGCTCAAATTAACATTAGCATCATAAATCATACAATCATCAATAGGTACATCAGGATGATACTTAGGGGAAAGAAAGGGTTGGGAACACATGGGGGAAACATGAGAATGATCAAGGGAGTTGGGGAGATCAATATCACACCTAAGCTAGAAAAGTCCTCGTGCACAAACACATCACGTGGCCCCCCTAAAAAATCTTAGCTGGATCATTCACCCCATCTAAAGTTTCTTTAGACTTAAAACATGCATCAACAACACTAAGCCCAGCAACTACCCCAAAAGGCTCACTCGCCTCTAGCCTCATGCATTGAGCTAAAGGGAAAGATGAATTAGGTAAGGTCAGAACAACATCAGTATTGTCCCTGTGTGATACAAAGTTAGGTTGATCATAGCATGCATAATAAGAACACGAATTAATATCATGGTCAAAAGAATTAGACATGTCACACTAAAAATAGGCACAATAAGATCTAGCATAAAATGCACAAAGATCAGGGAATAAATATCTAAAAATACAACTAACCTTCTCAAACTCAAATGAATCCCAAGCAATCCACTAAAGCAAATACTATGCCTCGTCAACAATTCTATCAAGAAAATCTCAGTACTCTAAAAGAGCACAGGTTTTACTATTCACACCCATATCCGAAAATTTCCTGTTTACCCCCATAATAACCACATTAAGAAAGAAAAGCATACGAACGCTTAAAATACCTCCAAAAATAATTCATGCTCGAATTGGGCGAAATGAAAAATTACTAGTGTCTTTTCCCAAAATTTTTTTATTTTTTAATTTTTAATTTTTTTTATTCAAGGAAAAACCAAATGCTTAGTCAAACTTATCAAGAAAAATCTAATACTCGAAACTAATCCCCAACAATGGCGCCAAAAACTTGATAGGACTGCAAAGACACGGTGGCGTTGTAACAAATCAAGGTCGATTCCATAGAGATAAGGCCAAGCTATCTGGTTATGTTCCCTCAAGATTGGTTAAGCAAATCTAATTTTGTGAATGAAATTGAACTATGTTACTTATTTAATTTAATAGATAAACAATCAATGAACTTAATCAAATCAAGCAATTTTCCAACTCAAGAATTAATTAAACATTTGCTTTTTTAGATGGATAATTCCAAAATCGATAGTCAAATTATCAAACCCCTCTTTAAAGGTGGAATGAAACTCTTGAATCTAATCAACTACCATTTTTCAAGGGTTTTTGATTTAATCTAAGATCATTGAAAATGAGATTATCTAATTTTAAGGGTTTCTTAAATGGTGAGTCTTTCTCAATATCCCACACACTTAAATGGAATCTTAGTTTTTCAACATCCAGCTTCATCTTTCAGTCATTCACCAAATGTCTAAAACAAGTAAGAAGTCGTTCAAGTTTCCCACTAGCAATTCGATGTCTCAGATTCAATCGAACAAGCCCAACAAATCCAAAGCACTTTTAGATTAAAAGAAGAATTGATTCAATCGCAAGAACTCAACTCAATCCAAGATTAGCAATTTGCAACTTAACATAAAAAGGAATACTAATCTAAAAAGTTTAAAAATCTAAAGAGAAAATAGAAAAGAAGAGAGAGGAATCACTTAGCTTATGCTTGCTTGTATTGGTAGATGCAAACCCAACCCAGAATCCTTGCAAATCTTCACCTTCAACTTTTTCTCAACTCTCTCTATTGAAGTTCAAATTCTAACTAGATTGAGGGTTACAATAGAATGAAATCGATGGAGAAGCCATAAGATAAGGTATTTATCGCGAAAAATCAAGGTAGCAAACTATTAAAATGCAAAAGAACTGAACAATGCCAAGACATCACGTAGTCATGAGGGAAGGGGGCCACCACCCACCACAGTCTGACCATGGGGAATCCCACATACCATGGTCCCCACCAAGGCCTGGTCGTGGTGGCTTCTAGTTGCTCTGCCATGTTGATTCTTTAAAATCTGGTCAACTCGGGTTGAATGTGTATACTATCTCGGGCTAATCATTTTGTATATCCGAGCAAACCAAGTTCCTTGTGGGTTTTAGGTCAGTTTTTATAGGCTCTTCCCTCCTTGCATAATTCCTTATTGATTTTTTGGAAGTACTCTGGTTCTCTTACCCAATTCCTATAAAATACCATCAAAAACATCAAAGCCGCGTATAAACAGAAAAAGGCATAAAATCATGCAATTATGCACACTAATTCTCCAAATTGACATCCAAACACTCATGAAATCCTACGCAAATGTGTTATTCATTGATAATAATAAGTAAAAATTTGGTGGGATGTTACAATAGGAAGGGCATTTCACCATGGTGTATGATTAAAATTGATTTTTAAAGCCTATGAGACTGTTAGTTGGAAATCTCAGAGAATGTTATCGATTGCTTATGGTTTTCCCACAACCTTTATGGAAAGGATTATGGTATATGTTACAACCCCTAGTTTTACTCTGGCTTTAAATGGAGGCTATTATAGTTGTTTCTAAAGTGGGAGGGGACTCAGACAGGGTCAACCCATGTCCCCATTACTATTTGTTATGGTTATGGAGTACTTGAGCTGCAGAGCCATTAAGATTGTTATGAAAGATCTAGAATTTGGCTTTCATCTTAGAGAGTTCAATTAGCCCACTTGTATTTTACTGATGACTTACTTTTATTTTGCAACGCTAATTTACAAAGTGTCGCATGTGTCATGACTGCATTTGAGTGCTTCACCAAGTGCTCTGACTTGAAAGAAAACCCTGAAAAATCTGAAGTAATCATGGCTAGCGTTAAGGAGGTAGATAGGAAAGCAATCCTTCAAATTTCAGGATTCCAACAAGGTACCTTACCCTTGAAGTACTTGGGAGTTCCTATTAAGGCCACAAGGCTAACAAAAGATGACTGTAAAATCTTTATTAATAGAATTTGTGCAAGAGTGAGGTGTTGGACTACAAAGAAGCTAACATATGCACGGAGGGTTGAGTTAGTTAACAATGTACCAATGGGGATGCAATCTTAATGGGGGCAAATCTTTGCACTACCACAAAGTGTTTTTTAAAAAGTAAATGAGTTATGTAGAGCCTTTCTTTGGAGGGCGGTAAAGTAGTACCACCAATTGTTTGGGAAACTTACTATAAACCAAAGAAAGCAGGTTGCCTAGGTGTAAGAAATGTCTTGTTTTGGAATGTAGCTACGGTGACTAAGCATGTCTAGCATGCAACTATGAAGAAGGACTCACAATGGCTAAGATGGATACAAAATTACTATCTAAAGCAAGCTACCATATGGTAGTGCAAGGCTAAGAATCACTCAGACTAGTACTAGAGGAGATTGTTATCTATCAGAGATAAAATGAAGGTAGGGTTTAACATTGTGAGGAACAAAGGAGGAGATAATCAGGAGTACTCAACTACCAATGGGTACAAATGACCTATGTCCACGCAGGATAAGGTGGACTAGTATCATTTTGTTTGGAATAAATGCAAAGTGATAATTCATATTTTATATGAATTTTTATCTTTCATTTTACCTACTTTTATGCCTTTGAAATATATTTTTATGAGTAAATAATGAATATTTTACATGATTTTTAGGTAGAAATGAATATAGAAGAATTTGGACTGAATTGATCTATTCTACTCGGATCCCCCACACGTGCAATGCCTAAAGTCCAAACTCAATACCAAAGGAAAAAAGGGAAAATAAAAGAGAGATTCCAACATGTGGGCCTTGTGCAGCGAGGCTCATCTTCTAGTCCAGCCCAATAGCGCCCCTTCTACTCCCTTCTCTTCCCCGAGTGGGTCTTTACTCACAGCCCCATATGGCTGACCCATGACCCAATCTGCCTTCTCCCTCTCCTACCTAAAGGAGCCCCAACCGAGGCCCAACCTAGAGCTCTGGTAAAGGCGCCCTTTCTCCTTCTCTTCACCCTATCAGACTCTTCGCATGGGCCCAGAAGCCCAGCACCTCACTCTTCCTCCTTCTCTCCCTTCTCCACTTGTCCTGTTTCTGCCAGTTTGGGTAGCCCAGTCACGGCCTAGCGACCTCCGCGACCCACCGTCACACACAACCCCACAGCCCATCACTCCTAGCATCAGTTCATCACCCAGCAGCTGAATTTTTCTCTTGTGAGCAAGACCTATAGTCAACCATAATTAATCAAAATTAATTTTATACTTAATACTAGCCTTTTCTCAGACAACATAATAGCCAAGAATTAATTAAAATTAATTTTTATTAATTTTGGGCACTAAAAGGAATTGGATTTCTACTATAAAAAAGGGTCCAAATTTAGGAAAAATTCATTTATCTACTCACTCACCCAAGCATCTTCTCATCTTCCTTCTTTCATTTTGTAGAGAGAGTGTCTGTAAGACAAAATCATTTGGGTTGAGGAGTTTAGAAGAAAATAAGCTTGAAATTAGCTATTTTTCTCTTCTCTTTTCATCTCATTTGTAAGTCAAATTTGAGAGTTTACACTTAATTTTATCATTTGGTGTAATTCTTTACTAAGGTTTGGGCATAGGAAGTGAAATATAACAACTTCAATGGTGTTGTTGCTAACTATGGCTGGCTAAACTACTCATTTCTGGGATCAGGATGGATTCTTGATAATAATATTGCTTTGTTAATTTATTTTAGGGTTATCTTTGCCTCTTTAAGTTGCGTGATTTTGAGTTTACACTTGATCTTAACTTGTTTATGCATCTTAATACTATTGTTTAATTATATTAATTACAATAGTTTAATTTGCTATCTCAAATGAATATGAGACCTTGTGGTCTAATATGATAATCATGCAATTGGACTTAAAATTAAAATCGTTAAAATTGAATAATTTACACTAGAAAATAGATGAGTTATGTCTAAAAAGAATGATTCATGCTAAACTCCTAGATAAATAATCTTATTTTATAATTAAAATCATCTTTTTAATTTATGGTCTAATGATTCTAGCTTGGATTTAACAAGGGACAAATTAAACCTCCATTTGAATTAGTAATTCAATATTTGTATCAATTGTGAAATCCAAAATTCTAGATCTTTCTCATATTTGTTTTCTCTCTACTTTCTTAACTCATTTACTCTTCTTTTGTTCCGTTAATTCATATTGATAATTGAACTCCTGAATTGAACTATTCTTTATAATCGGATAGGCTAAATTAAAAATCACTTCTGTTACTCGTGGGATCGACATCCCTATACTCGCTAGTCTACAATTAGCCTTCTGCACTTGCAAGTAAAAGGGGTTTTAAAACTGAACATAAAATTCACATCAAGTTTTTGGCGCTGTTGTCAGGAACAAATAGTGATTTTTGAATTTTCTCTTGTTTTTATTTTTTCCCCCTTTTCCCCGCTAATTGAACAATTTTATTTATTTATTCTCTACCCCCTTTCTTTTATTTTTATTGTTTCATTTCCCAATAGTCTAACCATTTTATTTTGGTTCTTCCCATTCCCTTCTAATCTAACTCTTTTATTTCTGTTACTTTGTTTATTGTATCTAATCTAACAAATCTCCTCCCCTTTATTTTCTTTATTCTCATTTTATTTTATTTTTTATTTTGCTTTATTTTTTTCATTTTCCCTCTTCCTTTGGATCTTTTATTTCTTTTTTTTTTCCTTCTTTTCTTCTTATTACATTTGTTGGTTATTGTGGTGCTGATTTTATTCTCTTCTCTTAGTTGCTTTTGGGTATATACACGGCAGACATTCTTTATCCTTAGATCTTATAGAATATAATCCTAATATTGAATGCTCTATCCGTCAGATAAGTGGTAAGAAATGTGAATCTCTGAAAAAGATGGTTAAAGAACAAATCCCACCACCAAAGCAACTTAAGGAGTATTTTACTCCCACCATTTATGATTCACCTACAAAAACACATATGCCCACTGTTACGGAGCCATTTGAGATTAAACATTCTTTTATTCAAATGCTTCTGTCGTTTTATGGGCTAGAGTCTGAAAACCCTTTCAAGCATATTGATGCATTCGTAGAGAGTTGTTCCATTGTGTTTTGAATAATATCTCTGATAATACTCTTCGCTTGCAGCTTTTTCCTTTTTCTTTAGAAGATAAAGCTAAAGCTTGGTTAGTCACTAAAACAAATATCACCACTTGGATCAATTGCAAAAGGAATTCTTGAACGAGTTTTTCTCTATTGGTAAACTGACTGCCTTAAGAAGTGCAATAACTACTTTCTCACAAAATAAAAATGAGCAATTGCATGAAAGTTAGGAAAGGTTTAAAGAGTTATTGTGAAGCTGTCCTCACTATAAGGTGCCTATATGGCAACTTGTCTAGAGTTTTTATTCTAGCTTAGATGAGCACAATAGGCAAATGGTTGATACATCTTAGTGATAGTTTCTTGTGCAATACTCCTGAAGAAGCTTGGGAATTGTTCGAACATTTGAATGGGAATTCACACTTGCATGCTACTTCCTTACATTCTGATTTGCACAGGCAATTAGGAAGTAAAGGAGCGATCTATGAGGTTTCACATTCAATTGACTTTTCTAGTAAAGTTAATGCTTTACCTAAGAAATTTGATCAATTATTGTGCATGAACAAAGTGTCTAATGCCCCTTCTATGCAAGATGTGTGTTTCATCTGTGCTAGTCCCATGCATACTTCTGTTGATTGCCCTTGCACTAGTAAGTCTAACCATGTGACTGAACAAGTAAATGCTGCCCAATGATTTCCTCCATCCAACAATGCTTATTCTAATTATCATGGTTAGAAGAATCATCCTAATTTTTCATGAAGGTTTCAAAATGTTGAGAATCCTCAAGCCTAGCCTAGTAGACCTACCCCTCCTAGTTTTCAAAACTAGAGATGTGCTCTTGCCTCTTTCCATCTAACTCCATCTGGGAGCTTTGATATTGACAAGGTAATTTCTGCCCTTAGTACCTTGACCTCTGTTGTACAAAATATTGATTCCAAGGCTCAAAGAATTAAGTCTAAAATGTTTATTGTTGACTCTCACTGAGAATCTATAACTAAGTTAGAAACCTAACTTCAGCAACTACCTATAGCTGTAGGTAAACAAGAAGAAGGAAATCTTCCCATCATCCCATACAGAACCCTAAAGGTCAATAATTTAAACAATTAAAAACTATAATAGTTCTTAGGAGTGATAAAGAAATAGATAACAAGGTGAGTGAGAAGGAACACGATAACAAGGAAAGACTTAAGACTATGGAGAGTGGCCTTGAGATTGAAAAAGAGAATGACACATCCCCTTCTCCTGTTGTGTCTGACCCTATTGTAACATATAAGCTAAGGGTTCCTTACCCTCAAGCTTTGGATGCACCATTCTCCTCTAAGAAAGACAAAAAAAGAGATGATATCTTAGAGACCTTCAAGCAAGTTAAGGTCAACTTTTCCTCTTAGAAGTGATTAGACTAATCCCAACCTATGCTACGTTCCTTAAAGACATGTGCACTTTTAAAAGGAAATTAAAGATGACAAGTCTAAAAATGTTCTTCTAAGTGAACAAGTGAGCTCGATTTTGAAATGTGACACTCCACTTAAGTTCAAAGATCCTAGTGTCCCTAGTATCTCATGTTATATTTGCAATTATAAAATTGAAAGGGCACTTTTGGATTTGGGTTCTAGTGTTAATTTGATACCGTATTTTGTTTACTTCGAGCTGGGATTAGGTGAACTGAAACCTTCCAAGTGTACCCTGTAGCTTACTGATAGGTCGGTTAGGAGTCCTAGAGGCGAATAGATGATGTCTTGGTGCAAATTGATAAAGGATTTGTTTCTATTGACTTTGTTGTATTGAACATGGACTCTAGTCATGCTTCTAAGCAGATCCCTCTTATTTTAGGATGTCTCTTCTTAGCCACAGCTAATGCCATCATTAACTATAGGTCAGGAGTGATTGATGTCTCCATCATGAATATGAGGGTTAGGCTTAACATTTTCAAAGCTTCTGCTCAACTAGTTGTAACCACAAATTTCAAGTCTAAATCGAATTAACACAAAAAAATATGGAACAAATCTAATTTTTGTATTTATAAGCAAAATGGGTACAATCTCTGAATATTTTATTATAAATGAACAAATTGAACTCCTCTGATTCGATCTCTTGCTTGTGACTTGATGGAGGGCCGAAATAACTTGAATCTCGATCAAGTGTGTGTTTTAATCTCTAGAGTAAATGACACGTTTTGAAGTGCTTGTTATCTCTTTCTAGAGGGTCTTCTATGAGAGAAATTTCTATCCCCCTGAATGAAGAGGTAGAGTTGTATTTATCGGGAGGAACCTACCTTCTTCCTCTAGGGTTTGCAGATTAATAGCCTTCTCGGATTGATGGATGGGCTTTGAGCATGACCAATGACTTAGGAGTCAACTTAAGTTGATGCATTAGTAGTCCACTGGGCCATTGACTTAATAATCGTACCAGGCCATTGACTTAAGATTTCATTGGGCCATTGACTTGGTAGTCATCTGGATCTAAATAATTTATTAATTAATTGGACTAGCCGACATTAATTAACTTAATTTATTTAGTGACGTGGCACATATTTAAATTTTTTTTTTTGTACCTACACCTGTGTTTGAAGATGAATCTGAATGCTTCTTTGTTGATATGATTGATGAAATGATAAAGAAGCTTTACCTACTATTCTCAATACTGATCCCTTGGGAACATGTCTTTCTCATAGTTATTTGAAATTGAATGACTTAGGAAGTACAATTGATGAAATGCATTCCACTCTTAACTCCATGCCTGATCTTGAGTCTTCCTCTTCAGTGTCCAGTTATGAATCTCTTTCACATTTGGCTAGTTCTCCTATGCGACCTTTCGTTGTATCTCCACCCAAAGTTGAGTTAAAGCCTCTCCCTGATTCACTCAAGTAAGTGTTTCTAGGCCCTAAAGAGACCTTACCTATTATTATATCTTCTCTGTTATCTTGTGATCAAGAGAAAGAGTTTATTTGTATTTTGTCTGATCATAAGGGTGCTATTGGATGGTCAGTTGCTTATTTGAAGGGGATTATTCCCACAATTTGTATGCATATAATTTATTTAGAGGATGATCCAAAACCTGTTAGGCAAATGTAATGTAGAGTGAATACCCACATGAAAGAAGTTGTCCAGAAAGAGATAGATAAACTTTTAGATACAGGCATTATCTACCATATTTCTGATAGTTAATGGGTCAGTTCAGTTCAAGTAGTCCCTAAAAAATCTAGCATAATTGTGGTTAAAAATAATAAAGGTGAATTGATTCGTACTAGATAGACGACATGGTGGAGAGTGTGCATTGATTGTAGAAAGCTAAATTCTATCATGAGAAAGGACCATTTTCCCTTCGCATTCATTGATCAAATTTTTAAAAAAATTAGCTGGATAAAGTTTTTATTACTTTTTAGAAGGATATTCTGGTTATAACCAAATACCTGCCTATCCTGAGTACTGAGAGAAAACAACATTTACATACCCATCAGGTACTTTAGCTTATCCGAGGATACCTTTTGGGTTGTGTAATGCACTTTCCACATTCCAAATATGCGTAATGGCCATATATTTTTGATTATATTGATAATTTCATGGAAGTATTTATGGATGATTTCTGTGTTTTGGTTTTTTCTTTGATGTGTGTCTTACTAATTTATCCACTATATTGAAAAGATGTAAAGAAGTGAATCTTGTTCTGAGTTGGAAAAAGAGTCATTTTATGGTTCAAAAATGGATTATTTTGGGACATAAAGTGTCCAAAAAAAGGGATTGTAGCTAATAAATCTGAGGTTGATATGATTTCTAATATGCCTGTGCCATCTTTTATGAAGCAAGTCAGATCATTCCTTAGCCATGGTGGTTTCTATAGGAGATTTATTAAGGATTTTAGTGAAGTAGCTTGCCTACTTACTAATCTTCTCACTAAAGATGCTCCTTTTGTGATCGATAAGCCTTGTGTGAAAGCTCTTGAAAAGCTTTGATGTTTATTAAGCCCATATTGTGTAGTTCCTGATTTTTCTCATCCATTTGAGATTATGTGTGATGCATCTGATTTTGCTATTGGGGCTCTTTTGGGTCAAAGTGTGAGTAGAATGCCTCATGTCATATACTATGCTAGTAGAACTCGAACTGATGCTCAAAAGAATTATTCAACTACTAAAAATGAGTTGCTAGCTGTAGTATTTGCACTTGATAAATTCCGTCCATACCTTTTGTGTTCGAAAGTGATTGTGTTTACTGATCATGCTACATTAAAACACTTGTTGGCCACGAATTACACTAAATCGAGACTCATTGGATGGATTTTTTTGCTCTAAGAGTTTGACATTGAAATAAAAGATAGAAAATTTTATGAAAATTCAATTGTGGACTATTGTCTAAAATCTTTACTAAGTATGCTGATGACTTAGTTGGATTTTTTTATCACTTTCCTGATAACCAACTATTTGTTGTGTCACATACCCCTCTCCCTTGGTTTGCTCACGTTGTGAACTACCTAGCCACTAGGAAGATTCCTCCTCATTGGTCCAAAGAAGAGAAAGATAGGTTCTTCTCACATGTAAGACATTACTATTGGGAAGATCCTTATGTTTTTAATATTGCCCTAACCAAGTGGTATGTGGATGTGTCCATGAGAGTGAAATTCATATTATTCTTACCTTTTGTCACTCTTATGCTTGTGGTGGTCACTTTGAAAGTCATAGGACAGCTGCTAAAGTCCTGCAAAGTGGGTTCTTTTAGCCCACTTTGTTTAGAGATGCTCACCGATTCTGTCTTGCTTGTGAGCGTTGTCAACGTACATGTGTCTTGTCTTGTTGTGATATGATGCCCCTTTCACCTATTCTGATTGTTGAGATATTTGCTGTGTGGGCAATTGATTTCTTGGGTCCCTTTGCCCCATCTTTTGGTTTTGTATACATATTGGTTGTTGTTGATTATGTGTCAAAGTGGGTGGAAGCACCTGATTCTAGGACCAATGACCAAAAGTTTGTGGTCAAGTTTGTGAAAGAAAGCATTTTCTGTCCATATAGTACCCTTGAGCCCTTACTAGCATTGAAGGGAGTCACATTTGTTATTGATCTTTTGAGACTTTTCTTAGAAAGTATTCCGTGACTCACAAAGTAGCTACCCCATATCACCCTCAAACTAGTAGTCAAGTTGAGCTGTCTAATTGCGATATCAAGTCTACACTTGAGAATACGGTTTGACCCGATAGGAAAGACTGGTCTTTGAGATTGCATGATACTCTGTGAGCCTATCGTACTACTTATAAAACTCCCATGGGGATGTCACCTTACCAGCTTATTTTTGGTAAGGCTTGTCCCTTGCCAGTTAAATTAGAATAGCATGCTTTTTGGGCTATTAAAGTCTTTAATTTTGATATGAAACAAGCAAGTCCTAACCATAGGCTTCAATTGTATGAATTAGAAGAACTGCGTAATGAAGCCTATAAGAATGCTAAGATTTATAAAGCTAAAACCAAAGCTTTTCATGATAAAATGATTTCTTGTAAATCTTTTGAATGTAATTAGAAGGTTTGGCTTTTTAACTCTAAGCTTACGTTGTTTCAAGCTGAGCTATAGATGGGATGGTCCTTTTATTGTTCAACAAGTGTTTCCCTAGCGCAGTCCAAATTTTGGATCCCCAAGATGGTCGAGTTCTTATGTTAATGGCCAACGTTTGAAACTATTGTGACTCATGATATTGACCCTAGTTTGATTGAATCCATCAATCTAGTACACCCTGTCTACTATGATTAGTGGATGTGATCTTGTCTGGTTGAAGACATAAAACTTAGCACTTGTTGGGAGGCAACCCAGCCTTTTCGGGTGAGTTTGAGCCTTTTATTGTTG
>NCQV01097923.1:13042-31682 GCA_002740545.1 Lophocereus schottii
CATCAAATTTGAACAAGATAAGGGGATTAAAATCGCATTTTAGTGACGACCCAGATGTGGGATTCGATCAATCTGTAGAAATGAATTGCGGGTTGAAGATTCAAATGGTGGAATTACCCAGATTCAGATGCGATTTCTCTACTGAAAGGTAGATTGAAAGTGGAGAAAGAGGAGAGAGAATTGGTGGGTTGTATAATGGTGGGAAGCATTCGCAAATTAAAAAGCGCCCAAAAAGTTTTCAGTTTTGAAAAGTTGGGCGAATTATTTAAACCTGAAAATTAAAAATAAAATTCATAGAGCGGGATGGTCAGCTGTTTTTAAATCGGAACGAAATTACAATGTTGTCCTTCCATATATTACAGTTATTGAGCATTTCCCCTAAGCATATTCTTTTCAATAAATATATTATAGTGCATTGATTTATTTTTTGTTTTATCCTGATTATGATTTTTAAAATTAATTTTAAACTTTATTTTCAATTTCATCGGAGTCGAATTACTATTGACTCATAAAGCGCAGAGCTCTCACATCACAAATTTTCTTCATCTACAAAACTCAAACTCAAGTCTTTTTTTTTAAAAGAATAATGAGTATGAAACTATTTGAATCCACTTGCATTAGTATTTTTAGAATTTCCTTGTCACAAGGCTGGAATTCCCTCTTTTATTGCCACATTTATTTATTTTTTTGGGTGAATGAGGAGCAAACGCCAGTGTAGATAGGATTTGAATCCAACTCTCTGATAACAACTCCTAGATAATTACAAGGTAGGCTAACTGGCACCCACCACATCATTTTAATGTTAAACTAACATAATTTTTATCAGCAAATTTAAAATGATTTTTTCTTCCAAACACAACTATATATACCTATAAATGAATATTAGACTAGATAATAAACCTAATAAAATTCATATCAATCATTAAACCTAGGATGTGACAAATGATTTGTCTAAGATATGACAATTGGTTTTAAATTCAACTTTTGGACTATCCAATTTACGGCTGATTTTTTCCGTGGAAATTAAGGACCCCATTTCATTCTAATCCCTTCAGTTCTTTCTCATTTCTTAAAAAATAAAAAAAAAACTTTTTTTTTCTGCCCCTTTCCATTCCTTTTCACACATTGACATCAATATTTCATTCTTTCTTCACAATCTCATTTCCATTATTTTCCGCTCCTTCTCATTCCTTTGGGTTCTTGCAAGAAAAAAATAATAATAATAACCCTTCTCATCTCATTCAATTCTTGCTCGCTCTATCATTCGTTCCTATCTTATTTCAATCTATTCATACTCACTCTGTTCCATTCATTCTCATTCTATATTCGTTTGTTTCCACGAAAGACATTAGCCCTGTATTGCCCCGTCACCTTTTTTCCCAACTAATCTAGCATGTGTTTTGGAAGTAACCTGTCATTCCAGCCAATAGCAAACAAATATGGCCCTCATTAAGGTCACCAGACCTAAAAGTCCGTTGAAAAGAAACTAATTGACTAACCAATCAAAACAACTTTTTGTCACTTCTTCATTTATCTCTGTTTTTTGAGACGTTTGTACTGCATCCATGTATATAGTTATATGTTAAATTGAGTGATAAATTATGGAGACTGATATATAGATAATGTAGGTGGCGTAGTAGGTTGAAATGGCAAACTATTATTGGTTTCCTTTGTCATTCATCACTATTAAAATTAATTAGCGATTTTATTCATATTAAATGTGTTCGTTATTACATGCATTTATATGCCCAAAAATATTGATCTTCTCATCTTTAAAAAAATCACATTAATAAGCAATTTTCTTCCATCACTCCATTCGGTACAACAATCGTGAAATTTGAAATTCAGGAGTAAGACTAGCTTCTTTTTTTCCACTTGCAAGTTTATCACATGAGTGCAAGAAGGATGGGAGATATATTTGGCTGGAATTTCATGCTAATGTGACAACATTTATATTTATTATTAATGATTTTAAATTAATATTTTTTATATTTTAATATATTATTATTTTCTTCAACGTTTTATTTGAGGCTTTTTTTTTTTTTGATATGTAAGGTAATGCAAGACATACGGTAAAAAGAAAAAGGGATGCTTATAAACTAAACAACAAGCAAATTAGGTTGACCATAATGAATTCTAAAGTGCGTGAGTTATAGTTGTGGTTTTAGTGTCTTGATCAATACTTTGTGATTTTAAAGTAAAAATTGATTGATTGGTTTTTAACTCTTGAAAGTTATACATTAAAATATCGTCTGCAACAATCTTTTTATGGATATTGTGAAAAACATGCCGTATAACATTTTTATGATATGAATTGAAAAAGATATATTCTCATGTCATAATATTATAAAATAAAGTTCATTTGGAAAGATACTCCACCAACTTACTTTGACCAGTCCAAAATCAAGCCACGCCGAATATACATATATGAAGCAAACGGTGCATTTGCTAAATGTAATTGTCCTATTTTAGATACGTCTTCCCACTTGGTCCGGTTCATGATCAGTTATTGGAGAGACATATCAAGCAATGGCTCATGGTGAAACAATAAACTAGTTTTTGTAGTTACATTGCAATGATATGTATAATTTTCATGCTTAAAAGCATCCGCAATAACAACAATTTCACGCTAGTTTTATTTGTTCGACATTATCAAATTTATAATTAAAAAATTAAATTTTAATTTGTACTCTAAAAGATACTCGATTCTACAATAAAGACGACAGTTTTTGAGACCACACATGAGCTTACTTTTATTGACAGCTTGCACAAGTACCTAAATAGAACCCAGTAACCTACTTTTGTAGATAGTCCTACCCGTACTTTGAATTTTTCATCTCAAAAGTGCGAGTATACAATAAGGGATTGTACCTGAGACAACCCATTCATGCTTGAGATTGGACGTAGGTTCTTACGTATGTCAAAATGAAGAAAAAGTAACGATGGAAACATCAATAGATACTGCACTGAACAAGAAATTTAGACAAATAATATTATTGCATGTTTAAATCAGCTTTGGATTAAAATATGAGTCGAGATGAGACAATACAGTTACTGCACTGAACAAGAAATTTAGACAAATAATATTATTGCTTTCGGTCTTACATATAAAGATTGAAACATCAATAGATACTTAGACAATTTTCTGAAACTTTGCTTTCTGATTCTTCCAACTTTTTTAACTCATCACAGTGGAAGAGAATGTAGACAACCATGACTGTACACAATCTCCTTGATGTAGCATTTCGTTCAAATGATGGTTAAAGATGCTATCAGTAGTACCTTTTCAGCATTTTTGCAATCTTATGCACCAACTTCGTTGGATTACTGTCATCGTGCAAAGGGGATAGAGGAGAGGTCCATTCTTGGAAATTGTGCAGGCTACCTGTGAAATCCGTAAAGAGGCCATCCACGCCGATGTTGTTTATCCAGAAGTCGTACTCAATGTATGGATCTTGATAGAAGTCAAAGTGCAGATACTGGTTCTCATTCCGGAAGGTATAAGGATGCACCTGGATTGATATCATGGAGACAACGTAAGGAAACATGCTCAGGTTTTGAAAAGATTATCCAAAGAGTATGCTCAATGAAGCACTTAAGAGGTTTAAAATCGCAAGAATCACTCAAACAGCATAACAGTAACTAGTCATTCAGTCTTCTAAACGGATTACTCATCCTGAACTAGCAAAACTGACTTATACTTGTTTACCTATCCCTAACAATGCGAGCCTACACTCAAATCACAGGAGTGCAACTTTGAGTCAAAGCTAAGTTGAGATGATCCTAAGCAAACAGACCTGAAATTCCCTAATAAACGTCAAGCAATGGACTGTCATTGGCAGAACATCTTTGTTTTTCTTGGCAAGCTTATAAACGTCAAGCAATGGACTGTAATACAAACCCTTAACGACCCCACCTGACCCATAGTCAAGACTCCACCAACCTATCTTGACTGGTCCAAAATCAGGCAGACCGAACATGAAGCTGATGACACATTTGCTAAGACAAATCTTCGGACTGTCAAGCGATGGTTCATAGAGAGACAATAAACTAGTTCACGCAGTTACATTACAATGATATATTTAATTTTCATGCTTCATATCCAGTTCCAGGGGCAAAATCTTCATCCTTACAATGACCGAGTCTTTACCTCCAAGTTAGGCCAATAAAATAGTAGCATATCTTTGCTTCAACCCAAGATAGGCACATTAGTTATATTAGTCATTGGCAGAACATTATCATATCAACAAGTTAGTGAACACGAAAGCTACCTTATTTTTAAAGATAATCAAACAATATTACTTCAAATTGCCGAAAATAGCACACCTGCAAACCACGAGCATGTGCTCTAGCTACCATATCTGTAGGCTGTTGAAGGTAATTGTTAACCACTGGAACAACCGTATCCTTCCAGGGTCCAATACCAACGACATACTTCCTAATATAGTCCAAGTAAGCATCCGAAGTGATTTCCCAATAAGTCTGCACATCGTCAACTTAAAATTTGAGTAATCAATGAGAAGGAAGGGTGGGGGAAGGAGAGGTATGGGACAGGTCGTAGTTAGGCAAGAGAGTTGCAATACATAGGAAAAAAGATACTTTGGGCCACTTGAGTGGCTGAAGAAAAGAAAATGCTGATCAAATCTGGTCAGCTCATGGGATTGTCTCATTTGAAAAATAGCATTACTGTATACGCCAAAATGAACTCCAACGGGGTTAAACCAATGATTATTTTCATGAATAAAGATCCCAAGATTTATGTGCATTTCCATCCGCACAAGACATTAGCCCTGTCTAACACCCCTCCCTCCAAAAAAGTTTAAAATAGGAATATACGGGAAGCAAGTTTGAAAAAATCCATGGGCCAAAATATCTCATAGAGGTGCCATAGCTGTACAAACTTATCACTCTACTACACGGTTACTATACCCATCGTTGAAGTTAGCCTGCCATTTATGAGGATAAATTCTCCATACCTCTAGTTGGATTTGAACCTTAAACCTATACAAGGCGAGGTAAATCCTATGGATCATTCCTCTGGTGATTATCAAGTATCAACTAATTTCTCAAATCTGAATTTGTTAAGCTTTTGTTTTATGATTCAAATTGACTGCATTGTCCATTTTTATCGTAACAGTGCCTACTATTATAGTCATTCGCGTACTTGGTGTAGTGAGCATAGTAATAGTGTAGTACACAAAAAATTTCTTTAGTGTCTAACACTGCTACTGACTATATTACACGCACTATTTTGTCGCTAAATCTTTTATCAAATATCAACTGTCCACGTTAAGCCTTCTATGAATTGCAGCTAGAACCATGATGGTGGTGGTGTTGCCATTGTCACGCCCCATTAACAAGCATGCATTACAGGAAGTAGCATGGTTTAGAGAGATGTAAAGAAAGTAACCTGGTTGGTATCTTCAGTTAGCACAGTTACATCATCGATCAAGAAGATTTTAGGCAGGTCTGTCTGATTGGATACATACACCAGCGATGTTGGAGCAAATGATTGGATAAAACAAGGCTGCTTTAGCCAATCTTCTGACAAATATGAACCTTTGTAACCATACTTCTTAAGTGTGTCCACAAAGACATCCTCAAATCTCTTCCCTTTAGGCCACTTCACCTGCAGGATAAGAATGTAAATAATGAAGTTAATCTTGCAGTTTATACAGAGAGAAATGTGTACGGTGATCATTTGTAGACAAAATACAATTACCAGAATTTTAAAAAATCTATTACAAAAGTCTGAGCAGAAATCTCAAATCGAGCAGCAAATCTGTTCCCTCCTTATTATGCTCAGAATATGTAGCTGTTTTACAACTGATAATTTTATGCACTCTCTGAAGCAAAGAAAGCAGCAAAAAGGATCATAAAGGCAAATATGTGAACAAACTCTTGTCTTATTAAAAAAATACTATTCACTAGCATCCACACAGTGAAGTTTTCTGTATGTCACGGAAAATAACTAAACAGAGGCTAATACAATGTTCCCGAGACTCAGAAACAGTGCCACTTCTTACAGTCACTGAAGTAGTCGACAATTAAGTTAAAAAGGGAGGGATGGGGGGGACAAAACTCTTCAAAGAGCATGAGTGCAGGGGTTGGACACTCCTAATCAAAGTCCAACTACCACAGGTGATACAAGATGAAGGTACATACATGTTTGTTGATAAATACGGGATTCTTTATCTCTGGATATATACCGACAACTCTGGGAGCATCAAGAGCTATGGCAATGTACTCTTCAAAGGTAATTATAGGTAATTTTCCTGCAATACCAAGAGTAAAAGTAAAAGTTACCTTTATATGTACCAAATGCATTGACAAGAAGAGAGCTATCAGTAGTTATGCTACTTAGACTCAATTACAGTGCGTGCACAGGGGCACATGTCTAGGGTCGCAATCTCACCTTTTTTTAAAAAAAAAATATGAAAATCTTGCCTTTATGGGAGCTTTAAGTGGACAATTAACATTCCCATTCTAGAGTATTGATCATTTCTACAGGGACACTTAAATGAATCAATATGCGAGTACTCATTGAAAAGACAATGAACAGAAAAGATCAGCGAGGCAAAAGCCTTTTCGGCTGTCAAGTGGATAAAGCACACAGCAAGACAATACCAGAAATCTTACCATTATATTGTTGATCCCTGAAAGCAAATCTCTGCGTTGCTCTCAAAGTTTGCAGTTCCTTCCATGTGAAATCGACTGCAAATGGCAAAAAATTCATTTCAGTAAGATATTGTATAATGAACCATGCCAACATCAACTCTCAAGTTAAGAAAGGGTGGAGCATAAAATAATAAACTGGGTAGAAGGCTTCAGAATGGTATTGTTATGTACCAACAAAATAGCCAGTCATGTTGACTCCTTGAACCTCATAAGTCGTTTTCCGGTCTGCAAACTCTTTGTGGTCGGCAATATCTGAGGTGTCATCCAAGTTCACATCATGATGACATATCAATACACCATCCTTGGTGGCTAGGATGTCCGTTTCTATGAAATCTGCTCCTTCTTCTATAGCTCTCTGCCAAAACATCAACCTTTAAATGTCATGTTTCTTTTCCCTAGTTCTTGCAAGAGCATCTTAATAGTAAGTCCAAACATTAAACGTTATCAAGAAATGGGAAATGAAATCTAATCACATATCAAAAACCAAAATCAAGATGATCTGGATTTACGGCAACATCAACCTGAAAAAGCAAAGCTGGGATCTATTTAGGAGCAACAATTCCCTAACTCATCATGTCTACGGAAACAAAATACCAACATGGCTTATGTATGAGTTCAGGTCAGGTCAAACACAGCTCCACGAAATGTTCACGCTAGATCGGGTGGAGTTCATACCCTGTTTAGCACCTATTCGTCATCTTCAGTAATAAGCTTGTCAAGAAAAATAAACCCAGCACTGGTTAAAACAGCTTCAGATCAGTTTTATCTGGATCTAGTCAAAATCATGTTGCCCTCTTAATTTCAGTTTTCAGTCGGGTCTGGTTTCCAGTGACGAGATTCGAGTCAGTCAACTACTATGGTTATTTGCTCATAATCAGCACATACACGAGATTTTTGATGTAATAAATAATGCTTTACTGAGCATTATAGTTAGACTTTTCCTATTAGCATGAAAGGATACAAATACCAAAGATGCCATTGGGAGGAGGGATACTATCGATTGCCAAGGAACTCAAAGGTCATAGTCAGACTTTAAGTTGTTTGTTGAAGCCAAAAACGAATAGCGAGAAAGCAAAAGCAAAAGGCAATAAGATATCTCAATAGACAAAGGTCACTTATACAACTACAAAAAACACCACACATCACATCATTTCGCTAGAACCAGAAATACAAAACAGACCAGGTATGCAGCAGTAGTTTCCTCTGGAAATTCTCCATTAGAGCCTCGATGCGCAATGTTATATGGACGTGAAGTTTGCAAGGGCTGCTTTGGACCCTTATATTCTTTGCTAGGGAGCGGATTCAATGGTCTACCACCACAGCCGACAAACAGTAGCAGAAGACTAAAGGCAATAATACCTGCACATTGGATTATTTATCCAAAAAAAAAGAAGTCACATAAACATTCATCATGTGACTCTTGATGACTCCTGGCTAGGTAATATAAGTCAATATGGCTGAGGATTCACTAATCAGGAAAAATGAAGGGGGAACACAAACTTAAAAATCTGTTCTTGCAGCATAAGGTGCTTGAGAACATCAATCGACATATCCCTAAAGCTTGTTGATATACTAGTTCAGTTGAAGTTCGACAAAAGCACTGCAAATTTAGAGCTATACCAATAATATCATGAATGCTCATTTCAGAGCTCAACTCTTGATAGGGAGATTTCATTTTTGAGGAGGTTAATAACCAAATGCAAAAACTAAAGGAAGCATATCAAAAAATTGGCAACCATGCTCTTATCTTTAGCTCTTCCCAACACTTAGCATTCAATAAACTTGCACAAAGTGCAGAAACATGATAAAAGATTCAACTAAAATCAGTTTTGGATCAACTAATCAACTACCACTTTCATTAAACAAAGATAAAATAAGAAAAATCCAGAGGATTGATGATTTTGCAGCATAAATTTATAAGAAACACCACAAAAATGAAGAATGATGCAAAGAAAAAAACAAACGAAATCAACGAAATCGATTAATTAGAGATGTGGGTATTTGCACTTACAGTGTTTAGTCATGGTGGCCGCTCTTCTTCCCCTCTTTCTCTCTCTCTCTCTGTCTCAAATATTGTGTATATGCACAGCCCAGATCAGCTCTTATGTTGAGTTGAACCCAAAATTTGAGAAAATTGAATTGGATTGAGACTCAAATTGCTACTGAACTGGTACCCAACTATCAAAACTAAATTTTAAAAGGAAAAAAAACAATACTGGAGGATAATCAACTGGGTAGAGCCCGAGAATCAAGCAATCAAAGCTGGAGAATATTCCCTTTGAGCATTTTATCTGATTGTGAGAGACTGTTGAAAATTGTAGGAAATTGGAAAATGAAGATTTTTCTAAATCCCTCAAATAAAAGAGGACAGAGAAATTACCAGTAGCAAGAAATTGGCAGTGCAGAAGTCCTTCATCTCTCAATAATTGGAGTGGACTGCACCAGCAAGTCATCGAGTGGGGAAGAACACAGGTAACATACCAGTTTTCAAACCAACCAAAAATCAAATAAAAACTGATTAAAGGCCAAAAAGGGAGGGGGCGGGGGGGCATGTAGGGGGTAAAAAATTCCGTTGCCGGGACTCGAACCCGGGTCTCTCGGGTGAGAGCCGAGTATCCTAACCAGCTAGACTACAACGGACTTATGGATGACCGATGAAACAACTATACAGGAGCCATGTTGAGCACGCCCTACTTTTTGCGCATTTTGAATCAATTCTAGGTGGTCGAAAACTTATCAACAGTTGGTTCATGCATGTCTTGTACTAATAACAAGACTTGAGTTCAAAGGAGCTTTGCTTCTGTTGCATGTTCTTTTTTGGTATTATGCTACTATACGAAGTTTCAATGTTTTCATATTACACTCAAAATTATATGGTGATAACTTTTTAACATTATTAAAAAACTTAAGATTCTTTTGAAATTTAAAGTTCTGCAGAATATTTTAATAATCTTTCATAATCCTTTGAGAATGGTGAACTCATGAAATGATTTGAATATTGATGTCGATTTCACAAAACCTTATTCCACATGTAGATTAGAAGTTATTAATAGGCAAGTAACTCATAAAAATGCGCAAGTCATGATTTTATAGGATTGTTAAAAAAGAAACGACTAAGAGCATTTGGCTGCAGTGGCGCTGGATTCAATTGGATGGGAGGTAAGTCCTTGTCACCTACAATTTTTGATAATATGATAGAGTTGTAGACGTCCTAATAAATATAGGAGTCAATTTCTCTATTCTTTAATATATTATGAGACACCCTCTTCTCCATCGCTCAAAAAGAAAAAAAAAGTCTTGACTTGATGTGTCATGTGACTTGCCCATAGTATAATGAATATGGTATATGTATCATACCATGAAATTGTAAAGCCTTACATTAAAAAAAAAAAAATTGCATGCTAAATTTGACAATTTTCGCATGCGTTCAATAGATGTACATTTCAGACCGAAAAAAGTGGGTGTACATTTGAAAAATATAAATAACGGAGGTATGGTTTGACCAAAAGGGTGGATTATGGTGATGTTTTACCCAATTCGTTACCTGCTTAACAATTCACCTTTTTTAACTTCATAGTTGTTTTGAAATGTTTGGCATTAAATATTTAGCCCTTTTGCTTTCATGCATTTGATTATTAAATTTTTGTTGCCTATAATGCACATCCTTCGTAAATAAGAACAAAAGAAGCAGATTAGTGACGGTACGGAGAGTTTGTTCACACGATAATATATTGGATAATAAAATTAAATCGCATTTCATGTATATGAGCTTCGTTTACGCAATACCTTGGATAATAAATTCATAGCAACGGTACTAGTAGCTAATTTGTTCACAATTTATAATCTATGAAAAAAAAACTTATAATCCACGAAGTAATTAAATTTAAAAAATTGTGCTAATTAATTAAGACAGGAAAAGAAAACAAATTAACGATGCCTTGATGATCAAAATTTTAGCTTCCTCGTTTGTGCTTAATTGTACAATATTGATAACTTCTTCTTGACAAGCTTGTGTTCACGCTGATGCAGCTAACCCACGTACAACACGGACCCTAATTCACCCCACCTAACCTGTAATTAATTATCCACTGACGTAAGTACGTAACCTAGTCAAAAATCAAGCCACACAATGATTAAGAGCATTTCCAGACAGAGTTTCAGTTTTTGAAACTTTGATCTGCCAAGTTAGCAAAAATTTTAGAATTTTGGAACTTGTATTACATCACTTCTCCAACTTATGGAACTCCAATATTAATCATCCAATAAAAATATTTGTTATGGACACACCTTATAACACACAACCTGTTTTTTAAATCATTTAAAAATTATATACTCACTCTAAAAAAAAGAAAGAACAAAAAAAATATTTTAAAAAGCCAAAAGTTACACACAGGGAGACACGCACAGGCGTGCTCCCCTGCGTGTCACTTTTTTTCTTTTCCTTTCATTTTGCGACACTCGTCAACGTGGGGCCCACATTCCTCGTTCATGCCCCACGCTGCGAATGCTCTAAGTCCTTATTTTCCGAGTTGGGCTAATAAGTTGACACACTTATCTTTTACTTCAACTGAAAACAGCAACATCAGTTACATTGCTTGATGCCAGAGCATTCACCACATCAACAAGATAGTGAATACAAAGGCGACTGATATTCAAAGATAATCAAACAATAAGACTTCAAACTAACGAACATTGCACACCTGCAAACCACGAGCATGCATGTGATCTGGCCACCAGACGTCTATGTTCTTGAAAATACGTGTTGACACCCTTCGGAGGTCCGATCTCAACAACATACGTAGCTTCCTGCTTTAGTCGAAGTAAGCATTTGAAGTGATCTCCCAATAAGTCTGAAGATCGTCAATTCAAATATGAGCAATCAATACTAAGAACGTGCGGGAGGGGAGGGGAGGGGAGACATTGTAGTAGTGAGCCAAGAGAGTTGTGAAACATAGGAAAAAAGACACCTTGGCCCACTTGAGCGACGCAAACTTTAAGATGCTCCTAGAAACTCTCCACTAAAACCTCGATTTGCTCCGTTATGTGAATGCAAAGGAAGCCTTGGACCCTTATAGCCAGGGAGCATATCTACCGGTCTACAACCCCAGCCAACAAGCCGTAGCAGAAGAGAAAAGGCGAGCAGACCTGCAAATTTGATTATTTTTTAAAGGAAGAAAGTGTCACATAAAAATTCATCAAGTAACTGTTGATAGTTAAGTAATACAAGCTAATATGGCTGCATAAATCAAGATTCAGCACCCATTGAACTCACTAATCAAGTAAGTGTTGATATTAATCCAACAATTTGCATTGAATATACTTGCATAAATCGTAGAAACACGATACAGATTCAACCAAAATCAGTTTTGGGTCAAATAAAAGACCGCCCACTTCCATTAATTAAAGATAAGATGAGAAAAATCTAAGGGTTATGATTTTGGAGCATAAGTACACTAGAAAATGAAGAATGATGCCCCCCCCCCCAACCCCTAAAAAATAACAAATCAAAGAAAATGGTCAATTAGACATGTGGGTATTTGCACTTACCGCGTTTAGTCATGGTGGGTGCTCTTCTTCTCCTCTTTTTCTCTCTCTAATTGCGTGTATATGAATATGTATAGCCCCGGTCAGCTCCTGCAGTGAGTTGATCTGAAAATTTGAGAAATTTGAGTTGGATTGAGAGACAAATTGCTCTTTTTTGTGTGTGTGTGTTGGGGGGGGAGTTAGAGTCAAAGTTCAAAACTAAATTTTAAAAAGAAGAAAAAAATTTGGAGGATTATGAACTGGGTATAGGCCGAGAATCGAGCAATTGAAGCTGGAGAATTTCTTTTTTGAAGTCTTTGATCTCTCAATAACTGGAGTGGGCACATCAGCAAGTCATATACGTTTTTTTTTTTTTAAATGTTATGCTCTTACTGTCCATTAGATTTCGACTATGTGATTTTGAAAAACCATGGGGTATTTTAATGTGAAAACCTATTCCAAGGTACCTTACTTTTTATGGAAATAATTTTTATGGGACCATATTACTAGAATATATTTTAAAGTGCACAATATTGTTAGATAATTATTAAAATGGTACTTTTCGGTGACAAATGTGTAAATGCTGATGAGCATTTGGTGTATGAACCTCTGTAACCATACTTCTTAAGTATGTCCACAAAGACATCCTCAAATCTCTTCCGATTAGGCCACTTAACCTGCAGGGTACAAATGTAAATGATGAAGTTAATCTTCCAGTTCACATCAGGATAGACATTTTTGTAGAAGATCATCTGCAGTCAAAATAAAATTCTGAGAATTTGAAAAAATCTTTTACAAAATCTGAGCAGAGAAATATCAAATACTGTGGCAAATCCCTTTTCTACGTGTTACCTTCAGACTACGTAAATTTTTTAGAACTGACAATTTCACGCACTTTTTGGGGTTGGGAGAAGAGAAAGTAGCAAGAAGGATCATAAAGGCAAATATGTGAATAAACTCTTGTTTAATTCAAAGATATTATTCACTAGCCTCCACAAACTGAGGTTCTGTATACGTCAGAGAATAGCTAGACGGGTGCCATGCCACTGTAAGTTTCCTACTGACTGTCAGAAACATTACCCCCATTCTTCAAAATTGCTAAGATAGTCAAGAAGTTAAAAGGTATCCCTTCAGAGAGCATAAGTAAAGAGGTTAGATGCCCTAATCAAAGTCCAACTATCACAGGTGATACAATAAGATTAAGGTAAGTACATGTTCGCTGATGAATACGGGATTCTTTATCTCTGGATATATACCAACAACTCTGGGTGCACCAACAGCAATGGCAATGTACTCTTCAAAAGTAATTATAGGGAGTTTTCCTGCAATAGCAAGAGCAAAAGTTAAAGTACTTCCATCCGTACTAAATAGATTGATAACGAGACAGTTATTTATAGACATATGCTACTCAGACTCAATGACGAGTGCAGCGGGGGTACATGTCTGGGGTTAGACTCACACTTCTTTTCCCTTTCTGACAGCTCTAAATGAACAATCAACATACCCATGTCAGTGTATTGAGCATTTTATCAGGCCCACACAAAAAGAAATCAATATTCAAGTATTTGTTGAGGAGACAACCAACAGAAACTTGACAAAACTTTCAGCTGTCAAGGAGGTGGATAGAGCATAAAGCAAGACAATACTTGAAATCCTACCATTATGTTGTTGATCCCTGGAAGCAAATCTCTGCATTACCCTCAAAGTTCGCAATTCCTTCCATGTGAAATCGAATGCATGTGACAAAAGTCATTTCAGTAAGATGCTAGACAATGATCCACGCTATGCGCTAACATCAACTCTCAACATGACAAAGGGTGGATCAGAAAATAATAGAATGGTTAGAAGACTTCAGAATGGTATTGCTATGTACCAACAAAATAGCCAGTCATGTTGACCCCCTGAACCATGTAAGTCCTTTTCCGGTCAGCAAACTCCTTGTGCAAAGCAATATCTGAGGTGTCATCTAGGTTCACATCATGATGACAAATCAGGACTCCATCCTTGGTGGCTAGAATGTCTGTTTCTATGAAATCTGCACCTGCTTGTATAGCCCTCTGCCAAAAACAGGATCAGCATTCAAAATTATCAAATAATTGGGAATGAAACCTAATCACACTTTAAAAACCAAAATCAAGATGATCTGGATTTGTGGCTACAGCGATCTGAAAAGCAACGCTGTAATACATCATGTCTTCTGAAACAAAATACCGAAATAACTTAGGTATGGGTTCAGTTTAGGTCAAACACAGCTCCGTGAAATGTTCATGACAGATCAGGTGGAGTTCGCCCCTTGTTAGGCACCTATTCATCATCTTAACCAATAAGCTTGTCAAGAAAACATAACAATGGTTCAACCTGCAGTTCCCGTTCAGTGCTGTCTGGATCAGATCAACATCAGGTTGCCCTGTTTCAGTTTTGAGTTGGGTCTGTTTTGAATAGTAAGATTCAGGTGAATTTGTTATTATTCTCATGAAAGGTTACAACAACAAAAGATGACATTAGATGAGAGCGAAATGTCAATTGTTGAGGAACTCGAAGGTTGTAGTCAGACTTCAACTTGTTTGTTTGAAGCCAAAAGCCAACAAAAAGAAAGCAGATGCAATAAGACACTTCAATAGACACAGGGAACTAAAGCAACTACAAAAAGACACCAGCACAGCATATCAGTTTGCTAGAACCAGAAAGTCCAATATGGACGGACCAGGTATGCAGCAGCAGTTTCTTTTGGAAATTCTCCACTAAAACCTCGATGTGCTACGTTATATGGACGCGAAGTTTGCAAAGGATGCCTTGGACCCTTTATTTCCTTGCTAAGGAGCTTAACCACCGATCTACAATCACAGCCAACAAACAGTAGCAGAAGAGAAAAGGCGAGCAGACCTGCAAATTTGATTATTTTTTAAAGGAAGAAAGTGTCACATAAAAATTCATCAAGTAACTGTTGATAGTTAAGTAATACAAGCTAATATGGCTGCATAAATCAAAATTCAGCACCCGTTGAACCACCAGATATTAATATAACACTTAGCATTCAATAAACTGGCATAAGTTGTAGAAATATGATAAAGATTCAACCAAAATCAGTTTTGGGTCAAATAATCGACCACCCACTTCCATTAATTAAAGATAAGATGAGAAAAATCTGAAGGGCCATGATTTTGGAGCATAAGTTTACAAGAAACACCAGAAAAATGAAGAATGATGCCCCCCAAAAAAGAAAACAAATCAAAGAAAATGGTCAATTAAAGATGTGGGTACTTGCACTTAACGTGTTTAGTCATGGTGGGTGCTCTTGTTCTCCTCTTTTTCTCTCTCTAATTGCGTGCATATGAACATGTATAGCCCAGGTCAGCTCTTATGGTGAGTTGAACTGAAAATTTGAGAAATTTGAGTTGGATTGAGAGTCAAATTGTTAAAGAATTTGGGGTTGAATGTGTTACTGGACAAGCTAAGTAAATCGTGAAATAGAACACTTTCCTTAATACTGATTTGTTGCACCACAAATGATCTTAGCGATAATCTACTTGGCAGAACAAGTGTGTATTTCAAGGTTCTCTCAAATGTTAATCGATGAGGGTGCTGCAAACACTCACATTGATTATTAAAAAATCCTCGTGATTGTGGTTTCACTCCTCCTTATATAGAGGAATGATCCTGCCTGAAGAGGCACCAAAAAGGATAGGATAAGGTGAGTAAAACTTGAAGAGGTAAGCACTAGAAAAATTTGTCACTTTTATTTTATTCTTGGAAAATTCCAACACAAATTGCTAGTGAAGAGCGAAAATATTAGAAGCCAGAAATTGGGGCATTGCAGAAGTCTTTGATCTCTAAATAACAGAAGTGGACTACACGAACCAGTCATCAATGTGGGAAGAAGATAAACAAACGATCAGTTCTCAAACCAATCAAAATGAAATAAAAACATAGGCGCGAAAAAATAATTCAATTCAGGCAAAAATCAAGTGGATCCCACACAAATTTTTGACTCGGATTTTGGTAACTATTATGACATATGTAGTAAGTTGTGGCCCTTAGACCAGGGGTACAAAGGAGCCAAGTCGAGGTGGACCCCACTCAGTTAAGAGCACCTCTAGCGGGGTAATTTTGTAGCTCGCCGCCTCAGTATAAGAGTTGAGCTGCTCGTCACCCCTGCAACAGTGTGAGCCTATGAGTGGCTCACTGGTCGACTCGTGGTCGTGAGCCCGCTCACTCCCTTTTCTCTTACTTTGTCGTTCTTTTTAATTTTATTAATTTTTTCTTTTTTTGGGATATTAAAAAAAAGGTTGTGTGTTATAGGGTGAGTTCATGAGTATTATTCTATTTGGTGAATCAAAGTGGTGAGCCTTGCATTTGAGAGAGAAATAATTGTGAACTAAAAAGTTGGCTCACAAGCTGATGTGACAAATGTAGGTCTCCACTAGTGAGCCAAAAAACTAGCTCACCACTGAGAATGCCCTAAAAACTCAGCTCGAAATTCGTCGAGTCTGTGAACTTTAGGTTTGAGCTTAGCTCGACTTAATATTCTTTTTTTGTTTTTTTCCTTGAAAGGTTTCCAAATTTAAAGTTATAATTCAAACTAAATTCTAAATTTTCTATTGGATTTAAGAAATAAGGATTGAAATAAAATTTTGTCAACTTTAATAGTAATTTCATACTTTCCACAGACATGCATACCAAAAAAAAAAAAAAAAAACAACTAAGGCCCTGTTCGGCAAAATTAGTTATTTAGGTAGCGGATAGCGGATAGCGGTTTAGGTATCAAATAACTGTTTAAATAGCGAATAGCGTTTTTAATTTAGTTGTTAGCAGATAGCTATTTAGATGAGTGGTTGAAACTAATGTGTTCGCTAAATTTGACTGTTATGCTAGCTGATTAATGTAAATTAACATAAAAGGATATAGATAATTTTCAAAGATAAAATTTTTAAAGAATATTTTTTGGCTAAAAAATATGAGATGCTACTTTTAAATGTCAAATGTTAATACTATTAGTTTTCAAAAACGCTGCTTAAAACGCTAAACGCTACTTGAAATGCTGGTCAAAACACTAGTTTACCGAACACTAAAAATTAACTGATTAGTGTATTGACTTGGTCAAAATACTAAACCATTCCCAAAACACTATTACCGAACACGACATAAATGTGCCGAACTAAACCGAGTCGACTCAGCTTGAGCTCGGTTTGACTTGAGTCTGAGCCAAGTTTTCACCGTGCTAAATCCGAAAGCACTGACAAGTTGACTCCGTTTCATTACAACACTAGATGTGGTACAATTAAGGTCTGTTCTTTTCGTGGGTCAATTTCAAAATACCAACCTCAACCTACTTTAACCTATTTCAACTATTTTAACCAAGTTCAATTTATCACATAAAAAAATTTAACCCACTTCAACCTATTTCAATTCACTTGAACCTACCTCAACCTACTTTAACCCACTTCACTCTTTTACCCACCCCAATTTACCCAGAAAAAGAACAGACCCTTAGTTGACTCCCTTTGGTGATAAAATAAAATGGAACAAGAAATTTAGATGTAAACCTATTGAGCTGCTTGATGGAGTGTTATCAAGAATTAATAATTTTAGAATAAAAAAGATAATGGAAAGTACTAGAAAGTTTTGGTAGGATATAAATGAAAGAGAAAGTAAAATTAATAACAACAAAAAAAGATATGAGTATCTAAATATTTTCGTTTTTATTTTGAAGATATTGTAAACCTTAAGACAAGATTTACTAATTCTATCCCAAAATAAAAAGATTTAGGGGATGTTTGATAACAACAGTTTTTTGGGGTAAAAAAGTTGTTTTGGGTGTTCTAGGTATTTTGATCAAGTCAAAAAGTTAATTTGATGTTTGATAAACAGCTGTTTGGTACTAAAAAGCTCTTTTTGAAAAAGTTATTTTTATTAGCCTTTTCAAAAGAGCTTTTTTGTGAAAATAATATATTTACCCAAGAGTTTAAACAAATTACATTGTATGTCATTAAATTATATTTTCATGATATCATTTTTATAAAATAGAAAGATTATATAGTATAATAAATTGTTCTTTGAAGGTTATACTAGTAGCATTCAAACCTAGTTAGATCTTGAGGATTAACAAGAGTAGAGGTATTTTCTTTATTTTTATTTTTTGAGACAAAACTAAACAATTGAAGTTGCATTGTCTCTTTTATTATTTGTATTTTTTAGCCAAGTAGTATACTTTTTGGTATAGATTTTCTAATTTTGCTAGTATATTGTATCAAGTTTATTGGTTCTCTCACTATGCACCTTTATGAAAGTTTGGTATTTATACTTTAAATTATTCAGTTTTCCTTCCGATTACCTATACAATGAGCCTTTGATTGATGCAAAATAGTAACATTTGATACTATATTTTGTATGAATCTAATGAAGACAAAATCATTAGAAATTCGTATGAATTTCAATTTCA
>NCQV01097954.1:8357-26863 GCA_002740545.1 Lophocereus schottii
TCAGCCATGCTTAAGTCCGGGGGTCACCACCCCTTAACTAAGTTTCATTCCAAAATAGTTTTTATGTGCTAAGTGTTATATGTTATGTGCAACATGCTACGTGCCATGCAATGTATGTTATATATCAAGTGTTAAGTGTTTCATTGCTATATGCTTACTAGGAGGGGTTGAGGGTAATCCCTTTATAAGTACTATACATATATTATGCATACAAGTAATCCAGAGTCTCATTGACGGATGCAAGAGTTAAGGTAGTATTAAGATATATCGGAAGAGCGACAAAAGCCTCCACCACCTCCACCGCCAAATGATGGGATGGAGATGCCAATTAAGTTTCTAAAGCTTAAGCCACCGGCGTTTAATAGAGTGCCGGACCCATTTCAATATGAGCATTGGAAGAGGAAGATTGAAGGATTACTTGAAGTTATGGATTGTCCTGCTAATTATAAGGTAAAGTTTGCAGCTCACTTCTTTGAGAAAGATACAAGTTTTTGGTGGGATACAGCTAAGCCAAAAGAAGGTAGCCACCACTAACTTAGGTTCAATTTAAGGGGCTATTAGATGAAGAATACTATCTTAAGGAGGTAAAATGGGCTAAAGATTAGGAATTTTTGAACCTGGAGCAAGGAAAAATGGCCAATTATTGAGCATATATCTAAGTTTAACGAATTGAGTAGGTTTGCTCCTCAAATCAAGCGGCTAATAAGGAAATAAAAATGGAACGATTTAAGAGAGGCCTCAAAGCTAAGTTAAAAACAAACATGGTTGCACTAACCTTCCCAAATCTCCAAACGATGTACCGAAAAGCTATCAAAGTGGAGCGTGCTATAGATGAGCATGAGGCATCTAAGCTAGGCATGCAACAAAAAAGGAAGCGTGAGGTTAAGAGCTCACAAGAAGGGTGATTGCTAGCGTAAGCGCACAATTGTTGTAGGATAGTTATAATATCTATTCCACAAAGTCCAAGCATAATCTATCGAGTTTTAACCTGTTATAAAAGGCTAACCGATTGAATTTTCAATGGGCTGTCTCAACTATCACTATTCAACTATTGGAAATTCAATTACATTAAAAACATCTAGGGAATTGTTTCGCCTAGTAAAGAGTTAAATCGCTGGGTTTAAATACGCACTTTATCTAGATTGGATTATTTAAAGGAGTGCAATCAAACTAAGAATTCAGTCTTTTTTTTTCAAAACAATCTGAATTGCCTAAACTAACCCAAGTAACATTCTTTTAAATATCCTTGGCTTAATCTTAGTTATGGATTTTTGATTGCTAGAATTTTTTCTCGCAACAAACAACTCTCTTTCAAGTAATCGTTAAATTAAGTCCTAACTTGTTGTTCTAATAGTGAGTTTCTCCTTTTAGTACTTCACTCAACTATCTAGTATGTAGGTAAATCTGGCCAAAACTTACTCACAATAGTTCATTCATAAGATAAAATTCAATCAAACCAATTTTAATAATGCACAAATATTGAAAATTAGAGATCCAATATCAATACTTTGGCTAACAAGCCCCTAGATTAAGAAAAACTACTCACTCATAATTGAATTAACCAACATCTCACAAAAGGTTTAAGAAGAGATTAGAAAGGGAAGAAAAACATCGCAACTATGGCGGTCTTCAATGGCTCCCCAAATTCCAAGCCTCCGAGTGCCAATTGTCCACTCTAGTTCCCTCTCTTACTCAAAGAAAACTAGAAAAAAAAAATCCTCAAACTAACGATAGAAGTGAGTGTTGCATGCCTTGGATTTCTATGCACTCTCCTTTTTGCATCCGAAAAAAACCTATTTAAGTATGAACTTACGCATTCATAGCCACAAGATAAAGGAAGACGAATAGGCAAGCAGTTTCAGGCTCACCACGGACTGTGGCCTTCACCATCGAGTCCGCGGTTGCCTCAGTCTCAACATTCTCTGATTCTTCTTTCTTCTCCATGGGCATGATGACTTCGGGGTATCCTTAGGAAGTCAAAACACACTCAATTGGGGTTAAAGTAAGGGCAAAAAGGTCCAAAAACCTACAAAACACAGAAAAGAACCACACCCAAGTGTAAAACGGGAAAAACAACATAGATTATAACATAATGTTCATAGTTCTCCCTAAAAAAGCAACAAAATGATCCCAAAATAAAGTGCATTCTAAGCATATATCAAACTCTCCCACGCTTAAACTATTGCTTCTCCCCCGGCAACTATGAAAACCAAAACTAAAATAAGAATCTCCTCAAGTAAACATAAGTAGCAACATCAATAACCTACCAACCTAAGGAGTTAGACCAAAAGTGATGAAAAATATTGCAAAACAGATGAAGGAATGAAGTTTTTGAAATAAGAACAAATACCATCACATTAAATCTTGAATCGATCACATCAAATTAGCTTAAATAATCATATTGCCACATACAATAGGGAGAGATAAAATAATCGGAAGGCCTCTACTTCAGGATGAACCACTCACCACTCATATGTTTAAAAAAAATATAATGGTTCACTCAAATCTCATTCGAAAGAATCAAATCTACCATAAGCTTAACAAGACTATCAAATTTGCTACAACTAAAATGCAACACACGCTAGACAATCATGAGAACTTTGATAGGGTTGTAACGAAGCTATGGGTAAAGGTAGGAGGGGAATAAATATGTTAGGAGTTGTGGAGCTCAAAGCCAAAAACTATGAGTATGAATCATCTTCACCCAACTTTTCACAAAAATACTCCTCACATCAAACACCAAAATAGCTCAAATACACAGAATAACCTCGAGTTGGTCAAGTATGCAAAAAAGTGTTGAAGCATAATATGAAATCTATACCAAATCCTTGCATTATTTTGCTTTTTTTTTGTCTTCCAACATTTTTTTTGTTTTTATTTTTTTTCTTCCTTCAAATTTTCTTTTGATTTTGCCCCTTTTTTTGGTCTTTCTATGCGTTTTTATTTGCGAGAAGAGAAGGATTATGGTAAGAGAAATTGTGCACTTTTCTTAACAACTTACAAAATTTAATCCAAATGACACCAAGGAAAATATCTCATGAATCCATCACCGCATACAAACAAACCACACTAAACAACAATGGCATTATCCACTGACTACTTGCAATCACTAATGAAACTCTCTAGTCTTTGCTAAAAAGGTAGAATACATATTTGGCCAAGGTTTTAATATTATAGGTTTGCATCAAGAGAAAGAAAGGTCAAGGCTCAATGGGGGTAACAAGAGATAAATCATATAGGGGTGGCTATTTGGTCAATGTAGCTCATAAATTCAAAGAATGCCTCAATGACATTACCTAAATAGGCATGCTAAATGTATGATCTCGAACAAGAGTCAAAGCAAGTTCTAGATACTTGAAATCAAGGAAGAGCCACACATGAAAAAGAATATGAGACTAAAATGATGAATTAGTTCAAATAAGGCACGAAGTCTCACAGGACAACTACCAAAGCTCAATTAGCTCATTAGATCACACGTGCCAAACATTCATTCAAAGGCTCATTGAGTAATTAAATCGCAGTCAACATGACGGATAAAACATGAAGCACATCTCGAAAACTTATAATCAAATATTTATTCACAAATTGGCATAACAAAAAAGATCAAAATAAGCAAAAGAAAGCTACTTAGTCTAAGACTCATCATCGGAGGATTTTATTGCTTCTTCTCTTTTTTTTTGGTTTTGTTTTTGTTCTTTTTTTTGGCTCTTTTAACACTTTAAAATGCAAGTAAAAATTGAAAATACCAAAATAAAGCTAAAACTAAGAAAAGAAACCTAAAAACAGAAAGAAAAACGAAATGATCAACTAAAAATGCAAACTACTCCTAAATGTAACACCTAAAATACAAACTCCTCGCACATCCATATTACATACACACATTCACACATATCTCCCCCATGAAAGCATTGTCCTCAATGCAAGGACATAAAAAACAATGGGGAAGAAAAAGAAGAACTCAAAAGGAGTAGGATGGGGAGAAGAAGGAGGGTGGGGGATGAGAAATATGGCAGTCTCATAAAGTCTTTAAACAATCCCTAAAGTCTTGGAAGTATTGGTTTTGGGAAGCAAACTTCCCACGGAGCTCATCATGCTGCTCCTGGATAAAGTCGTGGAGCGCAATATGTTCAATTTGAACGTAAGCTCGGAGGGATGATTGCTCCTCTTGAATGGACTGAAGGGTGGTATACAAACCAACATAATCAAAAGAAGAGGACGGTTGGGATGAACTAGAGTCCCTTAGGTGAGACAGTGAAAGAGGTGGTGCGGTTTGCACCAACTCATCATTACCCGACAAAAAGTATAGATTGACCCGATTCAAGAGAGTGATTCTTTCAACATTAGGGAGAGGCGTGAGGCTGTTCCTAAGATAAATCCAAAAAATATACCCAACCTCTATCTTACAAAATTTCATTTGTTCAAAAGCGCTAAATTCAACCGCTCAGAACTGGGAACTCTATCTTCAGGGTTCAGTTCTATTCCAACATACCTATCAATGGGGCTAATAAGTCCCTAATCACAATCCTCTACGAAACTAGTGGTTGTACTATGCAATAGATTAATCAATGATGAACTGGGGTCAAGTCGGTCACCTTGGAGCTTGCTATACAAGAAATACAATTTAGACAAGCGAGATATATTCAAACTATCCTCCTTCGCTAATAAACCACAAGCAAGCAATCTTTGGGATACTCGAATATAGGGGTTTCTAATGGCAGTGCCTTTAGAGTTGCTTGTATCATACTGATGATCCCCAAAAATTCCAAAATGCATTTGGGTTAAATTATTTAAGGACATGGAGATAAGGCAAGTCAATACTTGGTGGAAAACCAAATACTCTATTAAAGACACTTAAGTTTAGTTCATAAAACTCCCTATTTAGATAGAGGTAAATGTATCCTTCTTGACAATGAGGCCCACTCGTGACCTCCATATGCAACTTGCTTAAAAATTTAAGGGTGAGATCATGATAAGTGTGGTTCCTAATCTCTAAAAATTGCCCCATACCTCCCCTAACAAAGAACCAATGTATACCATCCTACAAACCCAATCTAGTCAACAAATCCTTATCATAATAACAATTAGTAACAACTAATGTACTACTCAAATTATTATATACAGTATTATGTTCGGGATGTGTTAAACCAAGGAGGTTACGGATATTACCTCAGTTTCGTACGTTGGTTGAGGTTTGGGAAGTCTGGGGTGCTCACTGAGGTGCTTAACTAGATGTCCCTGCCACTTGGTTAGTTCTTGTCTTTTTCTTGGGTGCCATTAAAATGGTGATTGGATGGGTGAAAGCTTGAAACTTTAACTAAAGTGAAAGTGAAAAATAAAATAACTAAAAATGCAAAATTTCTTAAAATTAAGGTGAAATGGGAAGAAATATAAAAGAAAAAGAGAGAATTTGAAACAATGGGGGATGAAGTGGAGTTATTGAATTTTGGGTATGAAGATGGGTAGAATGTATGAGAAAGAGGGCAAGACAAGAGAAATTTTAAGGTGATTTAGTGTAAAAGTAAAGAAAATGAGAAGAAAAAGAAGAAATTTGATGAAAAATTGAAGGTTTTCGAGGTGGGTGGTTATGGAGGTCTTAGAGAGATAAGGAGAGAGTTTACAGAGAGAAGGACAAAAGGTAGAAGAAAATGAATGGGTGCTTGGCTCAAAGGGCTGGAAAACCCTTGGCCGCGGGCGAAGAGCCCCACCATGAACCGTGTGGTCCTCCACGGAGGGTCTGCGGTGAGCCCTGTCTCTGTGTTTTCTTAATTTTTCCTAACAGCTGCTCCACGGACTGGATTGGACACCATGAGAGGTCCATGTAGAGCCCTGTTATAGCTGCTAAAACTCTCTTATTGTTTTTTTTTGTGATATTTTTTTTTATGATTTTTCACTCTTCTTTTTGCTTCTCTTTTTTTTTCGCTTTCTTTTCTTTCCTTCTCTGTGCTCATTCTCTTTTTTTTCTTTTTTTAAACGAAAATAATACACCATATACGATCAAAGAAAAGAAAAACTAGTAAATGAGGGAAAAACTTGAGTTGTCTCCCAAAAAGCGCTCTTTTAGGATCGGAAGCTCGACTGTCTCTTTTAGGAGGGCTCGAGATTAGAAAGGTGGTGGACAGTAGGCTTGTCAATGGGTGTCCCCACGTAATAAGGCTTAAGACGTTGTCCTTGAATGTGCCAATTGTCTCACTACAGAGCTTCGCAACTTCAAGAGGAAAGACCATTATAACGTTAAATGGCCCCGACCACTGGGATCTTAGCTTGGCCGAAAATAACCACAACTTGGAATTGAACAATAGGACGGAGTAACCTGCCTCAAATCTTTTTTCATAATATGCTTGTCATGCAAATGCTTGGGCCTTTCCTTATAAGTTTGCGAGCTTTTATAGGCTTCTAGACATGACTCATCTAACTCATCCAATTGCAAAAGCCTCTTCTCACCGACCACCCTAAGATCAAAGTTTAGAGTTCTACTTGCACAATATGCTTTTTGTTCTAATTCAACTGACAAATGGTAAGACTTTCTAAAATTTAGCGATATGGAGTAGTGCCGATAGAAGTTTTGTAAATAGTTCGGTAAGCCCAAAGAACATCATTAAGCTTTTTAAACCGATTTTTCGAGACTGATCAACCACTTTCTCAAAAATTTTTTTTAATTCTCGATTAGATAACTCAACTTGACCACTTATTTGCATATGATAAGGAGTAGAATTCTTATGAAAAACCCCATACTTCTTTAAGAGAGACTAAAGTGGCTTGTTGCAAAATGAGTCCCATTATCACTCAAAAGAGCTCTCGGTGTGCCAATTCTTGTAAATATGTTCTTTTTAAGAAACTTGATTACCACCTTAGAATCATTGGTAGGAGAGGTAATGGCTTCTACCCACTTGGAAGCGTAATCAACTGTCATGAGGATGTAAAGATTATTGTGAGAATGAGAAAATGGACCCATAAAGTTAATACCCCAAGCGTCACAAAGCTCTACCTCAAGAATCCCACTTTGAGGCATCTCATGCCTTTTGGAAATGTTCCCCATCCATTAGCAACTATTACAAGCCATAACAAAGGCTCTTGCATCTTTAAAGAGAGTGGGCCAATAGAAGTTGGCCTGAACCACCTTAGCAATAGTTCTGCCTGGTCTAAAGTGCTCACCATAAGTTAAAGCATGGCAATGGTGAAGGACACTAGGAACCTCACCTTCTGACAAACATCTTCCATAAAAACCATCTCCACACAGCTTGTAGAGTACAGGCTCGTCCCACACATAATGTTTTGCATGAGAAAGGAATCTCTTCCTTGGTTGATAAGATGACCCAGGTGGTATCACTCCACACACCTTGAAATTCACCAAATCAGCATACCATGGCACTACCTGGTGAGATATTGCAAGGAGTGGGTCATCAGGAAAAGACTCGTCTATGGAAAGCTCCTCTATTGGAGTGGCCTCGGGACCCAAGTGAGATAAGTGGCCCACAACTTCATTTTCATGTCCAGCTTTGTCTCGAATTTCTAAGTTAAACTCTTAGGGAAGAAGCACTCAGCAAATGAGACGGGGCTTAGAGTCAGACTTGTTCAAGAGATGCTTCAATGCAGCATGATCAGTAAAAATGATCACCTTAGAATTAATCAAATACGAATGGAGTTTCTCCAGGGCGACCATGATAGCTAGGAACTCTTTCTCAATTGTGGCATAATACATTTTAGCAACATCCAAAGTTCAGCTCGCATAGTAGATGGCATAGGGCTTATTGTCCTTTTATTGCCCCAAAACTGCTCCCAATGCATAGCCACTAGCATCGTACATGACCTCAAAAGGTAATCCCCAATCTGGGCTTACATAATTGGGGTGAAAAATCTTTTATGAGCCGTCGGTAAAAACTAATGTATCCAAGAAAAATCCTTAAAACCTTTATAGAAGAAGGTGGCAGGAATCTCTCAATTACCTCTACCTTTGCCTTCTCAACTTCAATGCCCCTATTTGAAAGACTATAGCTTACAACAACCCCCTCTTGTACTATAAAGTGGTACTTTTTCCAATTTAAGACCAAATTCATATTCCCACATCTTTGTAAGACTTTGGACAAATTCTTCAAGCAATCGTCAAAAGCTGTACCATACACAAAAAAAATCATCCATAAAGACTTCCATTATGCCCGTAATAAAGTCGGAAAAGATAGCCATCATGCATCGTCGAAATGTGACGGGGGTTACACAGCCCAAATGGCATTCTTCTATAAGCAAATGTACCGTATAGACAAGCAAAGGTGGTCTTTTCTTGGTCACTAGGGTGAATAGGGGTTTTAAAAAAACCTAAATAGTTATCTAAGTAACAAAAATAATAATTCTTTGCCAGCTTCTCGAGCAATTGGCCGATGAAAGGTAGGGGAAAACAGTCCATACGGGTGGTTTTATTCAACTTCCTATAGTATACGCATATACGCTAACCCGTAACTATCCTAGTAGGTATTAGTTCATTATTCTCATTCTTTACAACTGCCATTCTCCCCTTTTTAGGCACAACATGGATTGGGCTTACCCATTTACTATCAGAGATAGGGCAGATAATGCCGGCCTTGAGTAATTTCAAAATTTCTTTCTTGAACACATCTTACATATTAGGGTTCAACCTTCTTTGGTGTTCAATTGAGGTTTTATAGTAATCTTCCATCAAAATGCAATGCATACACAAAGAAGAGTGAATTCCTTTAAGGTCATCAAGAGTATATCCTATGGCCTTATGATTTAATCTAAGTATTTTTAGCAAAGGGTCAACTTGAGATGCAGTTAGACTTGCATTCACAAACACAAGATATATAGAATTGGGACTAACAAACTCATACCTCAAAGAAGAAGGAAAAGGTTTTAGTTCTACCTTGGTGGCACGTCTCTCGCCTTACAAGGGCGCATCGTCATGTATTAGCGAGTCCACCTTGGCAAGGGTTGGGTGAACTGGTGGAGAAGCTTCCAGGAATTGAGCACACATTGCTACTTTCGAGTTTTCATTACGAGTAGTTTCATCATTTAATAGACAGTGCTCAAGTGGATCACAAGAAACATTACTAGAAACGGCCTTTTGTGCAAACTATCCATTGCATCAATCCAATGACACTCACCAGTGATACAAGGAAATTTAGAAGCTTTAATCAAGTTAAATTCCACACGTCCATCGTCCACATCTAAAGATAATTTACCGTTTTTGACATCTATATGACATCCAGTTGTAGCCAAGAATGGCTTTCCAAGAATAATAGAGGTGTGCGTATCCTCTTCCATTTTAAGGATTACAAAATCTACGAGCACATACAAATCTCGTACCTTAATAGGGATATCCTTTAAAATACCTACGGGGTATTTACAAAACGGTCTGCCAATTGTAAGGACATGGTGGTGGGTCTCATTTCTCCTAGGTCCATCTTTTTGTAAAGAGAGAAGGGCATTAAACCTACACTAGACCCTAAGTCACACAAGGCACGATCTATTGACACATTCCATGTCAGACAAGGAATAGAAACGATATCGGGACCCTTAAGGTTAATAGTGAGCTTATTTTGAATCACAGCACTACATTCTTCAATCAATGCCACTATTTCATGCTCTTCAAGCTTTCTTTTATTAAATAAAATCTCTTTCAAAAACTTAGCATTAAGAAGGCATTTGCAATAAGGCATTGGTGAATAGAATGTTAATGTATAATTTCTTAAGAACCTCTAAAAACTTCCTAAATTGTTGGTCAAGTTTAGCCTTGGCCATATTTGGGGGGAACAGTAAAGGTGGTACATAAGGTCTTGGGAAAATTTTCTTGGGGTCATTCAGAATCTTATGAGAATTATAGCCATCATCACCTATGACGTTATTAGAAGAAGTAGACACCTCCTTCTCAACAACCACATCATTTCCATCATGCGAATGCTCATTGTGGCTAACCCCCTTTGGCCCCTCAAGTTGCTTGCTCCCTCTTAAAATCATGGCATAACATTGTTTTCCAAGACTAAGTTCATTCTCACTAGGAAATCTACCCAGCAGTGCAGATGAAGATGTAGCTTGTTGAGCAATTTGAGCTTCTAGTATCTTATTATGTGTAGTAAGCACATCAACCTTAGAGGTTAATTGCTTAATATACTCATCTTGCTTTCACTGTACCAAAAGCATATTCTCCATCATGGTCTCTAAGCTAGATTTTTGAGATGATCGTTGAGGGCAAGGTAGTCTTTGAAATCTAGGGGTGGTCTACAATTCATTTTAAGACATAGAAGGGACATTAGACCTATAGGAGAAATTGGAGTAATTCCAGCAACCCTGATTACAGGTGTTAAGAATGGGTCATTGGTCGGTATAAGATTAAAATTGTTGACAGAGTTGACTGGTTCACTAACATCTTGAGCAAATGGACTCCCCATTTAACAATTCATAGTCAAATGGTCAACAGACCCACAAATTTCACATAATGGGGAATGGATACTTGAACTAATTGAATTAACATTCAATCGTTCTAGCCTTTCGAGATATGGCATCTACATTAACAGAAAGTATAGAGATAGCATCAAGTTCTAACTTACCACCAACCCTCTTAGGCTGGCTTCTCTCATTAGACCATTGGTAGTTATTCAGTGCCATCTCTTCAATAAGATGGTTAGCCTTGTCTTCAGTCTTGTTCATAAGTGTACCTCCCACTGCTACATCCATAGTAGACCTCACTGGTTGGGTGACTTTGTTATAGAAAGCTTGCACTAACATCCACCACTCAAGGCCATGATTTGAACATAGCCTCAATAGGTCCTTAAAATGCTCCCAGGCTTTATATAACGATTCATCCTCCCTTTGAGCGTAAGTGTTAATTTGGTTTCTCAAACTTACCGTCTTGCTAGGAGGAAAGAATTTCACAAGAAAGACTTTGGTGAGCTCATCCCACGTTGTGATGCATCTTGAAGGCAAAGAATGTAACCACGCTCTTGCCTTGTCCCTCAATGAAAAGGGAAATAACCGTAATCGCATATCATAAGTAGAAACACCATTGAGCTTCAACATGTCGCACATCTCTAAGAATATCGAGATATGTAAGCTAGGATCGTCTAGCGAGGTGCCTCCAAATTGGTATTGCACCACGAAAATAAGAATCGGCTTAAGCTCGAAGTTGTGGGCTTCCACATTGGGTCGAGCAATACTAGAGGCAATGACAAATTCCTAAAGCATACTTCTTTGGTCATCTCCTCCTCCTGCCATCGTCGAAGAGGCTTCTTGAGCTTTGGGTCTTTGCTCCACTAACTTTAACTTCTTCGTCCTAGAGCGAAAAGTCCTTTCTATTTCTAGATTGAATTCAAACGAAAAGAGACTTTGCATATAAGTGGCAAGATTCTACAAAAATCACCATAAAACACTACCAACGTAAATCAAGAAAATACAAAAAAAGAAAAATGCAAAAAATACTTAGTCCATTTAAAGAGGCAAACTTAATATCCACGAATTGGTCCTCGGTAACGGCGTAAAAAACTTGATTACTACCGTAAGCGCACGATTGTTGCANNATGGTTTTACTATTGATCTCATAGAGACCAAGTGTAATCTATCGAGTTTAAACCTACTATAAAGGGCTAAACAACCGAATTTTCAATGGGTTATCTCAACTATCACTATTTAACTATTAGAAATTCAATCAGATTAGAAACATCTAAGGAATTGTTCCACCTATAAAAGAGTTGGATCGCCAAGACTATCTAGGTTGGATGATTCAAAGGAGTGCAATTGAACTAAGAGTTCAGTCTTTTCTTTCGAAACAAACTGAATCGTCTAAACTAACCCAATTACATTCTTTCAACTATCCTTGGTTTAGTCTTAGTTATGGATTTTTGATTGCTAGAACTTTTCCTCTCAACAAATAACTCTCTTTCAAGTAGTCATTAAATTAAGTTCTAACTTGTTGTTCTAATAATGAGTTTCTCCTTTCAATACTTCACTCAACTATCTAGTATGCAAGCAAATCTGGCTAAAAACTTACTCATAAAAGTTCATTCACAAGATAGAATTTGATCAAATGAATTTTGATAAGGCGTAAATATTGAAAATTAGAGATCCAAAATCAATACCTTGGCTAACAAGTCCCTGGATTAAGAAAAACTACTTACGCATAATTGAATTAATCAACATCTAACAAAAGGTTTAAGAAGCTATTAGAAGGGGAAGAAAAACATAGCAACTATGGTGGTCTTCAATGGCTTCCCAAACTCCAAGCCTCTAATTGCCAATCTTCCATTCCAGTTCCCTCTCTTACTCTAAAGAAAACTAGAAAAAAATCCTAAAACTAATGATAGAAGTGAGTGTTGGATGCCTTGGATTTCTATGCTCTATTCTCTTTGCAGGTAAAAAAAAAAAAAAAAACCTATTTAAGCATGAACTCAGCTGTTCTTAGCCACAAGTTGAAGCAAGACGAAGAAGCAAGTAGTTTTAGGCTCACTATAGACCATGGCCTTCACCAAGGAGTTCGTGGTTGCCTTTGTCTCAGCATTCTCTGGTTCTTCTTTCTTCTCCACAGGCATGATGACGTACGGGCATCCGTGGGGAGTTAAAACGCACTCAATTGGGATCAAAGCACAGGCAAAAACATCCAAACATAAAAAAGAATTATACCCAAGTGTAAAAGGGGAAAAGGAGTATAGATTATAACATAAAGTTCATAATTCTCCCTAAAATGCATCAAAATGATCCCAAAATAAAGTGCATTCTAAGTGTATATCAAACTCGCTCATGCTTGAACCATTACTTATCCCCAAAAAACTATGAAAACCAAAACTAAAATGAAGAATCTCCTCGGGTAAACAAAGTAGCAACATCAATGGCCTACTAACCCAAGAAGCTAGCCTAAAAGTAATAAAAAATATTAGAAAACAAATGAGGGAATGAAAATTTTGAAATAAGAACAAATACCATCACATTAAACATGAATCAATCACATCAAATTAGGTTAAATAATCATATCGGCACATTCAATAGGGAGAGCTAAAAGAACCAGTAGACCCCCACTTTAGGGATGAAGTACTCATCACTCATGTGTTTAAAAAAAATATAATGTGGATCGCTCAAATCTTATTCCAAAGAATGAAATCTACCATAAGCTTGAAAAGACTCTCAAATTGGCCACCACTAAAATGCAACACATACTACATAATCATGAGGGCTTTGATGGGGTTGTAATGGGGCTATGGGTAAAGGTAAGAGGGGAACAAATATGTTGGGATTTGTGGGGCTCAAAGCCAAAAGCTATGAGTGTGAATCTTCTTCACCCAATTTTTCACAAAAATAATCCTTGCACCAAATAGCAAACACAGCTCAAATACACAAAATAACCCTAAGTTGGTCAAGTATACAAAAAAGTGTTGAAGCATAATATGAAATCTATACCAAATCCTTATATCATTTTGCTTCTCTTTTTTTCTCTTTCAACATTTTTTTTGTTTTTCTTTTTTTTCCTACTGATTTAATTTTGATTTTGCCTTTTTTTGTGTCTTTCGATTCTTTTTTGTTTAGGATAAGAGAAGGATTATGGCAAGAGAAATTGTGCAATTTTCAACACTTTTTCTATCAACTCGCAAATCAACTCAAATGACACCAAGGGAAATATCTCATGAATCCCTCATTGTATACAAACAAACCACACCAAATAAAGACATTATCAACCAACTACTTCCAATCACTAATAAAACCCTATAGTTTTGGCTAAAAAGGCAGAATACGTATTTGGCCAAGGTTCAATATTATAGGTTTGTATAATAAAGAAAAAAAAGTCAAGGCTCAATGGAGATAGCAAGAGATAAATCATAATATGGGGGGTTATTTAGTCAATGTAGCTCATAAATTCAAAGAATGTCTCAACCATATTGCCTAACACATGCCTGCTAAATGTGATCTTGAACAAGAGTCAAAGCAAGTTCTAGAGATTTGAAATCAAGAAAGAGCCACACATGAAAAAGAATATGAGACTAAAATGATGAATTAATCCAAATAAGGCTCAAAGTCTCACGAGACAACTACCAAAGCTCAGTTAGCTCATTAGATCACACGTGCCAAATATTCATGCAAAGGCTCATTGAGTAATTGAATCACAGTCAACATGACGGACAAAACATGAAACACATCTCGAAAACTTTTAATCAAACATTTATTTACAAATAGGCATAATAAAAAAGGTGAAAATAATCCAAAAAAAGCTACTTAGTCTAAGACTCATGATCGGAGGATTTTGTTGCTTCTTCCTTTTTCTCTATTTTTTAGTTTTGTTTTTGTTCCTTTTTTTGTTCTTTTAACACTTTAAAATGCAACTAAAAATTGAAAATACCAAAATAAAGCTGAAACTAAGAAAAGAAACCTAAAAATAGAAAGAAAAGCAAAATGATCAACTAAAAATACAAACTACTCCTAAATGCAACACCTAAAATGCAAATTACTTACACATCCACATCACATACTCACATTCTCACATATCTACGACATGCTTAGACAATGCATTATCCTTAATGTAAGGATATAAAAATCAATGGGGAAGAAAAAGAAGAACTAAAAAGGAGGATGGGGAGAAGAATGAGGGTGGGGATTATGCCCATCTCACCAAGTCTTTAAACAGGTCCTAAAGTTCTGGAAGTATTGGTTTTGAAAAGCAATCTTCCCATGGAGCTCATCATGCCGCTCTGGACAACGTCACGGAGTGCGGTATGTTCAGTTTGAATGTAAGCTCGCAGGGATGCTTGCTCTTCTTGAATGGACTGAAGGGTAGCATGCAAACCAGCATAATTAGAAGAGGAGGACGGTTGGGATGAACTAGAGGCCCTTAAGTTAGCAGGGGAGGAGATGGTGTGGGGTGCACCAAGTCGTCATCACCCGACAAAAAGTATGGAATGACTAGATTTAAGAGAGTGGTTCTTTTAACATTAGGGAGAGGCATGAGATGATTCCTAGGATAAATCTAACAAACACGTCCAGCCTCTACCTTACAAAATTTCATTTGTTCAAAAGCGGCTAATTTCACCTGCTCGGAACCGAGAACTCTATCATTAGGGTTCGATCCTATTCTAACAGACTCAATAGGGGGTAATAAGGCCCCCAATCACAATCCTTTGTGCGGAACTAGTGGCTGCATTATGTAACTGATTAACCAAGGATGAACCAGGGTCAAGTCGTTCACCTTAGAGCATGCTATACTAGAAATACAATTCAGACAGGTGAGGCACATTCAAACTATTCTCCTCGCAAATAAACCACAAGTAAGCAATCTTTGGGTTACTCAAATAGAGGGGTTTCTCATGATAGTGCCCTTGGAGTTGCTTGTATCATACCGATGATTCCCATAAATTGCATTCCAAAATGCATTTGGTATATGGCAATAAGGCAAGTCCATATTCGATGGAAAACCAAATATGCTATTAAAGGCACTTAAGTTTAGTTCATAAAATTCCCTATTTAGATAGAAAGAAATGTATCTTTCTTGACAATGAGGCCTGCTTGTGACCTCCACATGTAACATGCTTAAAAATTCAAGGGTGAGGTCACGATAAGTGTGGTCCCTAATCTCTAAAAATTGCCCCATACCTCCCATAGCAAACAACGAGCGTATGTCACCCAATAAACCCAATCTAGTCAACATATCCTCATCATAATAATGAGTAGCAATAACTAACTTACGACTCAAATTATTGAATCTAGTAATATACTCGAGATGTGTTAAACCAAGGGAGTTATGGATATTACCTCGATTTCATGCCTTGGTTGAGGTTCAGGAAGTTCGGGGTGCTCGTTGAGGTGCTTGGCTGGATGTTCGCGCTTCTTGGTTGGTTCTTGCCTTCTTTTTGTGTGCCATTGAAATGTTGAATGGATGGGAGAAAGCTTGAAATTCTAACTAAAATGAAAATGGAAAAGAAAATAACTAAAAATGTAAAATTTGTGAAAATTAAGGTGAAATGGAAAGAAATATAAATTTGAAAGAATGGGACGTGAAGTGGAGTTGTTGAAGTTTGGGTATGAAGATAGGTAGAATGTGAGAGAAAGATGGCCAGAAAAGAGAAATTCCAAAGAGATTTACGGCCTATTCTTTTCGATGGAAATAATGGTTGGAAAATGAGTGAAGTTGATTGAAATATGTTAAAGTTGGTTGAAACGGGTTGAAGTAGGTTGAAGTGGGTTGAAGTTGGTATAATTTTTATATGATATGTAGAAGTGGGTTAAAATAATGGGTTAAAGTAGGTTGAAAATGGCTGAGATTGATTGAATTAGGTTGAAATTAATATTTTTTTTATTAAAGTTCGTTAAGTAGGTTGAAGTGAGCCAAAATTGGTAAATTGGAATTTACCAACAAAAGAACAGGCCTTAGTGTTTATTCTTTATCTCAAAAAAAAAAGTTAGTTTTTCCCTCCATAAATTCACATGACCCTCCCTCTCTCTCTCTCCCCCCCTCTCTCTGATAGAATTATTATCTTTTTAATGTTTGATAAAATGATCTAATCCTTTTTGTTAGCTTTTCATCAAATTAATTAATGATTATACTCGATAAAAAACAATAACATTCCATTGATGTGAAGAAAAATATTAGTTAATTTAATTAACTACATCAAACTTTACATCTTTGTCTTCATATCATAAAATATAATAATATATGTGGTTACCCATCATTTCCTCATCTAATCTATGGTTTTCATTTACTCCCGTTAAGACCCATATTTTTAAATTTTAAATAGCCTTCTCCTTTTCACATTATCCGACATTTCGAAAACTACTCCAGTTACCCATAAACGTCATTAGGTAAATCCTATAACCACAATGCTACGCTCCTATCCTAAATCATCGCGATATTTTATTGTCACCTCCAACGATGTCTTGGCTCCTCTTCAATTCTTTCTCCTATCATGATCAATCTCTCCCCGTCCCCTCTAATTTAGTTTTTGGTTATTGGCTTTATGTTATTGATGTTGATATGTTTGATTAATTATTATGTGATAACATGTGATATTCTACAAGGGACTGGGGTATTATATGATAATGGTGCTAATGTAAGATTTCTAAGATTAGTTTTTTTTAGATGCGGGTCATTGACGCTTATAGTATCATATATGATCTAATATTAATGCATTATGTTGAGGTTATATTTCTTGAGCTAAATAGTGTTAGAAACTGCACCTCCCTTCTTTAAGTCTTTTTGGAGAAAATTATATATTATTGATTTATGTGGAATTATCCATGGTGGCAATATAAGTTATTGATTAGTTGTTACATTAAACACGATCACTACAAATTGCGAAACCTTAAATGGTTCAAATTGTACAATCTATCTAATCTGTTTTCATTGACTTTTAGACATGGTTTGTGATAAAGTACATCTTTGATTTCTAAAAAATTAAGGATTTAGTAGTATTTTTAATCTCATACAACTCCAAACTTTTGATTATTGATGGTTTTCTTCTTTAGTTTATCAATACAATTGTGGTAAATTATTTATGTTTTGTGTATACTACTATGGACCCGTGCTTTGTACAGTGCAGTTAAATAAATATTTCGTAGATACATACTATGCAAATAATAAGCAGAATCATAGTGTACACATAGTTAATATTATAGTTTAGAAAAGATAATAGAGTAACTTAGTGAAAAATCCAAGTAGATAGACACTTCATGTATAATCATTGGGATTAACAGTTAAAAATATACTTCAACCTAATATTTTAACCAACTTCTATACACCATATAAAAAATAAACCAGCTTTTACCCACTTCAACCAACTTCACCTATTTTTCAACCCTATGGGCCTGTTCTTTTCGTTGGTAAATTGAGATTGATAAAAGGTTAAAGTGAGTTGTAGTAGGTTAAAGTGAGTTGAAGTGGGTTAAAGTTGGTTGAAGTGGGCTGAAGTTGGTTAAAATAGTGATGGATTGAAGTTAGTTGAAGTGGGTTGAAGTAGATTGAAGTTGGTTGAAGTATGTTGAAGTGGGTTGAAGTTGGTATTTTTTATTGAAGTCGGTTGAAGCCGGTTGAAATTAGTTGAGTTAGTTGAAATTGGTAAATTGAAAAGAACCAATGAAAAGAACAGACCTTATTTTTCAACGAGAAGAACAGACCCTAATTGGGTAATTTTTACATTAGGGACAAGCGAATACAGAGAGATGTGGGATAAAAGTCCAATGTTCTTTTTTCCTTCTAAGAAAATTAATGTATTTTTTTGAATGAAAAGTCAAAATTTTATTTTAGAAGAGATCAATAATTTACATATTTTAGTGTATGATATTTTAGAATCCAAGGAGGGAAGACTTTTAACCTTTTTTTTATTTTGGTACTTATATATAATTAGTCTTGACCCGTGCTTTGCACGGAATATGTTCAAATAAATATTTTATAGATATGTTATCGAAATAATAAACGAATAGTTATGGTAGACATGATTAATATCATAATTTAGAGGAGATAATGGAAAAACTCAATGAAAAGTTAAGTATGCAACAACTTCGTGCATAATTAATGAGATTAATATTTGAAA